>QQSL01000074.1:0-93054 GCA_003693665.1 Chaetothyriales sp. CBS 134920
TGTGAGGCAGCATCCATGATTAAAAGCAATACAGAGCATAATTGGGAGATTAATGGAAGATCAAAGTTGGTAGGACGGGTCGAGGACTAACGCGACGCGCGCGGGCGGGAAGGTGGTGTGGGCGGGAAGGTGGTGGGGAACGTTAGAGCCACTAATCTGGAATTGTGAGTGGGTCCGGCCAAGATCACTAGGGTTAGGGTTGCATGATATTCAATTCTTCGAGGCATCGAACATCGCGTCTATGCTGTCGGATCCCATCTGCTGGCACCCTCGCTCCACCTTGCAGGAGTTGTCTATTGCCACACTGGCTGGATCTTCACTGTGAGTATCTCCGTTGCCCGCGATGACGGACACTGCAAGCAGTTTGCTGAAGAGACCTCACGCCGAAGATGAAGAAGACGGCCTCAGCAAAAAGCGAGCTCGCTCGATCAATGGCTCTCCTCGCCCGACGACCCCGGGCGCGGCTGCTACGGGGGCAGGGCCCGACAAGAAGCCTGATGTCAGCCAGATGCTGGCCGCAGCCAGGGCCAAGGCTGCAGCACTGAAGGCGAAGTTGGCAGCCAACAAGCCTGAGGCCCCGGCTTCATCTGCACCTGCCCCTCTCGCGGCGCAGAGCTCTGAAGACAGGATGGCTCAACTGAGAGCCCGAGTGGCGGCAGCAACTAGTCGATCGGTGTCTCTAGCGCAGCAGAAGAAGGGCCCTGCACCTTCAACGACGCCATCATTTGCCGAGATGCCCCGTACCAGAGGTGGCCTCGATATTGGCCTCCACCCGGCCCTCCTGGCTGACGTCCAGAAAAGTCAAGATGGGGCCAAGAGCAAGAACGCAGGCCGGTTTGGCAGGAGAGGAGACTCGGCCGCAGCCAAGAAAGCGCAGCTCGATCTGTCTGGTCCCTCGGCCGAGGAGATCAAGGCAAATCCATACTTCGATCCCAACATTGGTGGAGGCGCTGTTAGCAAAACGCGGCACTCCCGACAGCTCATCTTCAACCAGCAAGGCAAATATATCCAACAGGCGGCCAATCTGCGCCGTCTGGCTCAGCTCGAAGAGATGAAACGGAGAATTGCTGAGCACACGCGGGCGGCTGGAATGGATGAAGAGCTCGACCTTGAGAGGGCCTTCCTCGTGCCTGAGCCGCCGGCACTTGAATGGTGGGATGAAGGTCTCGTGAACGGCGACTCGTACGATGCCTTGTCCAATGAAGCCAATTGGCTGATCGACACCCCAGACTCAGTCATCACAGTTTATATCCAGCACCCTGTTCTCATTGAGCCGCCCCAAGAGAAGATGATGCCGGCGCCTAAACCGATGTACCTTACTAAAGATGAACAAGCCAAACTCCGCCGGCAACGGCGTATGGCTGAATTGAAAGAGCAACAAGCCAAGATTCGTCTTGGTCTCGAGCCAGCCCCGCCTCCAAAAGTCAAGAAAAGCAACCTGATGCGTGTGCTAGGCGAGGAAGCGGTCAAAGATCCTACTGCAGTGGAAGCACGCGTGAATCGCGAAATTGCCGAGCGCAAACAGCACCATGAGGAAGCGAATCAAGACCGCAAGCTGACCAAGGAGCAACGGGCAGAGAAGCTGGAGCGGCAACAGGCCGAAGACGAGGCCAAGGGCATCCACATTCGCGCGTACAAGATAAGCAGCCTGGCCAACGGCAAGCACCGCTACCAGATCGACATCAACGCGCAGCAACTCAAGCTCACCGGCGTCTGCATTCTCCACCCGCGCCTGAACCTGGTCATTGTCGAGGGCGGAGAACACAGCATTCGCTTCTACGACAAGCTGATGCTCAACCGCATCAAGTGGCAGGAAATGGAGGCGCCCCGGGCCGTGCAGGAGGGCAACACGACGGCCTTGGCCAAGTGGCTCGAGGCCGAGGACGAGGATGGCCGACTGAAGGATTTGAGCCTCAACAAGTGCGAGCTCATCTTCAAGGGCGAGGAACGCCAACGCGCCTTCAAGCGCTGGTATGGCGGCAAACCCTGCGAGTCGGATTCCCAGGCAAAGGACGTGCTGGGCCGAGCCAAGATGGAGAGCTTTTGGAATGTGGCCAAGAGTGCCAGGGACATTGGGTTTTGACGTCTTTTCTACAACAGTCCATTATACAACAGTCCCCTGTCTTGCTCTTCCTGTCTTCAGACCATTACACAATACCATTGAATGATACAACAGTCCCCTGTCTTGCTCTTCCTGTCTTCCCCGGACAGAAACTGGATGGTTCCCGAATAAGGTTGACAGCGGAAGCTTGGAAGGTCCTGGGCGGAGTGGTACAAAGTTACAGCAAGAGTGTGGTGTATGTCAAGGAGATACATGTATTCAAGGACAGACTATACTAGCTAGAGGAGATGGGGCAAAAAGAAAAAAACAGCAGCGGCACAGGTCTTTGACTCAAGCGAGAGCTCCCATTGGATCCCACAGCGGCAACACGAGGGGCTCGGTCTTCAAGATGTCGCGGACTTGCTTGCTGACGAAGCTGGGGTCGACAACAACCTGGTAGACAAACTCGTCGAACCAGTCGTCCGTCATGACAAAGTAGCCCTTCTCGCCCGCACCCTCGCCCCAGCTGTTCTCCACTCTCCAGCGGACGCTCTTGCCGCTCTCGATCTGGACGGCGGTGAGCACCATGGCGTGGGTCATGGCTGACTCGCCAACCTTCAGTCTCTGGCTCTTGCTCAGGTTGAGCGAGACGTTGAAGGCGAGGCCGTAGTCGTAGAGTTTTGTGTCCATGATGCCAGACTGGCTATTGGAGTACTTGCCTACGTCGGAGCCGAAGAAGACGGGCAGGCCGGCGCGGAGATGGTTGATGGCTGCCGATTTGATGGTGGCGATGTCGACATTGACATATGTGACGGGCCGCCCACCGACCACGTTGCCGAGGCGGTCGACTGTCAGAAGCTGGTTGTACTTGTTGCGTGGGTCATTAACGAGGGAGAACAGTTCGTTGACGTTGGCGTTGAGAAGGCGGACAGAGGACGGGGTAGACAGCTCTGCTGCGAATGCGCGTGGCGTCTTGGACACCCGATGATACTTGTCAGCCGCGTCGTAGTACTCCCACGTGAAGGCCTCATCGGGCTTCGGAGGCGGCCCAAGCGTGAGGGTCAGGATGCCGTGGACTTCTTGCACCAGCTTGGCCTTTGTGGCGAGCAGAGTGGATTTCTGGACAGAAGGTGAGCGTTTGAGGTTGCGGAGAACCAGAGCGTCCTCCCGCAGCTTGGTGGTAAGGATGCTGTTGAGGGCCCCAGAGCTCTTGGCACTGAAACTGTCTGGGTATAGGACTTGTGGGACGAGGCCGTACTTGGACACCAGGTTGGCGGCCATATCCCACTGGCCTCCATCACCGACAGGGCTTGAAAGAAGCTCCTGGATGAGACGGCTATCAAGAGGTTCATCTGCCGTGTCGATGATCTGTTCAAGGAACCAGTTGGCTTTCTCCAGCTTGTCCCAGAAGAAGAGATAGGACTGGGACAGTTCAAAGCTCTTGAGGTTGTGCTTCTTCATCAGTGCCACTCGCAGCACATTGGTGGTGGCAAAGAGCCAGCAGCGGCCTGAGGACCGCTGGTTGGTGACAGGACTGCCCTCGAAGGGGATCTTGATGTTGAACGTTTGGGTGTCGGAGAGGGTGGCAACCTTCTGGGAGACGATTGACTTGACATCGTTGGAGAGGAGGGCCGAGAGCGCAAGGCGGTTTTTCGCATCAGCAAGGAGTTCCTTCTCCCACTCGGTGGCTGCGACAATGGAGAGGGCTGGGTCCGTGGTGAAGGACTGCGGGATGCCCTTCTCCGTCGACACGTGGACGTACTCTCGCTCAGCCTCCTGCTGCCTGTCTCTCTCCGACAGATGGAGGGACTGCAGCTGCCGAGCAAGAGCTTGCTGCAGAGCGGCGTCGTTGGCAGAGGACTGCGAAGCACCCATGATTGTTGCGTTGCTGAGGGATAGGAGGGTTTCAGTGGTGGTGCAACTCTGGAACAGAGCTGATGTCCTCACTTCGGTCGGCGGTTGCACAATGCGTTAATGCCGAAGATAAGATAAGCGCCTGTGGCTGATGTTGCTGGTGTGGGGGACGTGGCGGTGGCTGGTGGGGCAACACCACTGATTGGCTTCGACCTCAGATCTTGTCCTGCTGCCCTCAGCTCACCAAGCCCAAGAACTTGCCTGCTACAGGGTCCCACTCATCTTTCCACCGGCGTTGGCTCTCCTTGACAGCGCCGGCCTTGAGCTTGACCAGCTGTGAATTTCCGGGGCTGAATAGCTCACACAGCACAGTTGTCATCTGTTCTATGCTTGAGAAGCCTCGTCCATTCACGCCTTCAGTCACCAGCTCTGGCCAGGCAGCGAACTTGCTCCAGCCGAGAACCGGCAGGCCAGCCCCAAACATGTCGACTACTTTCATGGGAAGGTCGACCCCGCTACTGCTTGTGTGAAGTGACACCCCCAAGTCAGCAGATCCAAGTAGTTGGGCATAGTCTGTAAAGCTGAGCCAGTCGGTATAAACTTTGACCCTCTTCAGCTGGTCCTGTTTCTCCATTCGATCGATTTCACGCAGGTAATGGCCTTGCAGGGGTCCTTTGCCTGTAATGACGACTAGGAGGTCTGGCAGTTGCAGCGCAGCCGAAGAAGCAGCAGCCGAGTAGTTACTGAGAGCCTGCAAAAAGACAGAAAAGTCTTCATCTGCTGTCCAAGAAGTTGATGACACCAGCAGCCGTGCCTTTCCGGAGACGAGCGCATTGAAGAAAGGGGCGACGGTGTTGTATCTCTGCAGGAACGCGACTCGCTCTGTGCTGGTCAATGGCTGAAAGAGTTCAGCAGGCCGATCATGGAGGACAAGAACAGGTGAATTGGCAGCCACTCTTGTTTGCAACTGCTTTGCCATTGCACTGGTGACGGCAAAGTGGGCATGGCCATACCAAGCAAAGACATATTCGTACAGTGCAGAAATTCTCACAAATGGATGGCCATCGCCTAGTTTCAGAGCAAGGATGGACCAGCCAAAGTTGTGCCAGTCGATGAGCAGTTTTTGACCACGACAGGCACAGACCAAAGCACCAATTGCCAATGACGGGATCGAGGGAGGGTTTTGGATAAGAAGCCAGTGGGCAGGTTTGACTGAATAGCACAGAATCTGCCATAGCATCCACACTTGAAATACCACTTTGACAGGAGCAAGGAGAAGGAAAAAGAGCGGGCTTCGAGTTTGCAACAGTCTTGGAGGCGATGGGATTGGGACAATAGACACGTTGTCGTGAGCTTGAAGTTCATCCAGAGGACTTGTTTCTGGTTCATGTCAAGTAAACAATGCAGCTACTGTTCCATGAGGCATCTTACCTGCATATCCCACCAGCTGGACATGGCCGCCGTGCTGGGCAATACTCAAGGCATGATATTGCATCCGTGGGCTTCGGCCAATATCGCCCAGGACAAGAATGGTGACGGAGAGGCCATCGTGAGCCACACCAGTCTGGAGCCGTGAAGGAAGGAAGAGAATGCAGACAATGAGCAGCGTAGACAAAGCTACGGCCGCGGCGATGAGCATTTGACCCAATGGTCTGTCTGAGTTGTCACCAATGTTCGCCAACTTTCTACTGTGGTACACAGTCGGCAATAAAATTTCTTGGGGAGTGTGCCAATGCGCCAAGACACTAGTATGCTAGTGCCCCGCTTACCCCCCTGTTAATTACCGTATCAAAACATGTTTGAGGGGCACGTTCTGGTCAGGTCAAACAGTAACGAGGAAGCGATAGCCCCTATCAAGGAGGCTATTGGGGTATATTTCGGTACAGCTACAAAGGCTGTTTCTGTATGCACCAATGCCCTACTGATGTCAGGAGATGTCACAATGGAGCAGAGGAGAAGGAGGAAAGGGCCGTCTCGAGCTGCCAGATAGGGCGAAGGATACAGCTTGGATAAACTTAGTCTCGACTGAAGGGACGCTAGAATCTCGCTAGTCCATACTAGCATCATCATCCTCTGCCTCGGAGCGATAAGTGATAGGTTCCGCCAAACCCTAATTGGCATAGATGACGATTAATCACTGGGCACTTGGCCTAAAGCAGACAAAGCCCCTTGTCATTGTTGTCACTTTCGAGCCCACGCTCCCTGACTTTGTTCTGCTATTAGCGTCTGCTATCTGTCTCGATTCCCTAGTCATAGTCACTACCCTCCTCGCCTCTACGGGATTTGTGCGACTGCGCTCAATACAGTCCTTGCCTTGCCAATCTGCTGTTCCTGGCCCCATCAGGCATTTTGGAGCCGACAACCAGCAGCAAGGAACTGTGGCCTGAGGACTTTCCTTTGAGCAACTGCTCGCCAACTGGTCTGCCCCGCTAGATGACGACGACATCATGAGTGCGACAGTCACACTGCCGCTGTCGGCAGGTGACCCGTTCGGCCATGGCGCCTCGCACTCGCACTCGCACTCGCACTCGCACACGGCTTCCCGAAACACATCGCAGTCTCACTCCGGCTCTCGTTCCCACCAGCGACAACGTGGCTCAACCCTTCTGGCCTCCGGGGCGAACTTGCCCCGCATCCCGTCCGAGTCCCTGGTCGAGAAAGAGCAGACGCGGCAAGCCCATAGTCACTCTCACGAGCAAACCCCCCTACCAGACAGGCGGCCCTCAGCAACACCGTTGTTGCAGCCACTCGAGGCAGAAGAATTGAAAATACCAAAGAGGAAGGATGGCAAGCGCATACGCTCATACACCGTATCTGGACACCGGCCGTCGGGTCCCCCTCCTTCCAGGCCAACGCAGTTTCTCCTCCAGTTAACGGAGCCGTACACTTTGCTTCATAGCATTATTGCCGACGCCGAGTCGAGGCGCATCTTCTATTTTATGCTGCTCAACTTGGCCTTTATGGTGGTCCAGTCGACTTACGGCTATTTGACTGGCTCTCTCGGTCTAATCAGCGACAGCATCCACATGTTCTTTGACTGCGTGGCCCTGTTTGTCGGCCTGTGTGCAGCCGTGATGAGCAAGTGGCCACCAAGCGTGAGGTTCCCCTATGGCTATGGCAAAATCGATACCCTGGCCGGCCTTGGAAATGGGGTCTTCCTGATGCTGATCAGTGTTGAAATTGTCTTTGAAGCAATGGAACGACTGTTCTCCAATGCCAGCATTGAGCGAACGTCAGAGCTTCTGGTTGTGAGCAGCGTCGGTCTTCTTGTCAACTTGGTCGGCATATCGGCCTTTCATGGTCACCATGGCCATTCCCACGATCATGGCCATGATCACAAACACGGCAATGATCACAAACATGGACACGGTCACGATCACGACCACGATCATGACCATGACCATGATCATCACGGCCATCACCACAACCACAGCCATGGTTCACATTCAGCCAACAGCGACATCATGTCGGCTTCGGCCTCGCCGATTAAATCCAAAAAGGCGGCCGAGGGTCATCACCACGGCGAGAACATGCAGGGGATTTATTTGCACATCATGGCAGACGCACTCGGCTCCGTTGCCGTCGTCTTGTCCACTCTTTTCATCCAGTTTACAGGCTGGAGTGGCTGGGACCCGCTGGCATCGTGTATCATCGCCATTCTCATCTTTGCCTCGACTGTTCCCTTGGTCAGCAGCACCACCAAGACGCTCCTCCTTTCGCTCAACTCCGACATCGAGTACAACCTTCGTGACATTCTTGCGGGTGTGTCCAACATCCCGGGGGTAGTTGGATATGCAGTGCCTAGATTTTGGCTAGAAGACATCAAGAAGGAAGGCGGCTGCCATCACGGCCATAGTCATGACCACGGCGAGTCAGATGACCCCACCCTGCTCGGTGTGATCCATGTCACTGCCAGTCAGTATGCGAACCTGGCTGACGTCGAGGGGCGAGTGTCGAATTACTTTAGGGCGCGGAAGATGGACGTTGTTGTACAAGTAGAGAAAGACGGCGACGGCCGTTGCTGGTGTCGAGGTGGGCCAAAGACCGGCTGATCACTAAGGACGGGAGATACGATAGAGCATCTGAATCACACGAGATAACTTCCGGATAGATCTGTACGTTGACCGATCACCCCTGGATCTGTACAGTGAAGAGGAGCGCCAAGCCGTGAAGCAGTCTAATCCCAGCGTGGCTAGTGCGACTTGAAGCAGTCTAATCCCAGCCTGGCTAGTGCGACTTGAAGCAGTCTAATCCCAGCCTGGCTAGTGCGACATGAAGCAGTCTAATCCTAGTCTGGCTAGTGTGACTTGGTGTTCCTAAACTAGATAAGCGGCTTGGCACACGTAAAGCCAAATCCACGACGACGAGTACTCGACGACTGTTCCACTCGACGGCGGATGATTATGTGCAACGCAGTAAATGATGACTAGGTTACACGAAGAGGACGAGCAAGTGCCAAGACATGGCTCTGCCGATGAGCTAACCACTTTTCTGACTGTCAGCAACTTGAGCCACAGAGCCGAGCTGTTCACCAGGGCAGCTGCCCTTGTCGACGGCGAGACTCCCATTGATCAAGCCGCTGATACCAGTGAGGAAGAAGTACAGGCGGTGAAGAAGGAGACAGCCTCAAGATGGAAGCAGCCAAGGCTTCTCTACTTTGCCGTCACCGTCTGCTCTCTCGGTGCGATAGAGCAAGGCTGGGCGCAGACGTGCATGAATGGTGCCAATCTCTACTTTCCCAAGGCGTTTGGGATTGATTCGCGGAGTACGAGGGACACGTTCATCGTTGGTATGATCAACAGCGGTATTTACCTGAGTGTTGGCCTGCTGTTCGTGCTGCAGTCTACCCCTGGCTTCTGTATGCTAATGTACTGACCTAGTGGTTGCTGGCTTGCTGAGCCCGTCAATGCCCTGCTTGGCCGACGAGGAAGCATCTTCCTGGGCAGCAGCATCTGTCTCGTTGCGAGTATCGCGTCTGCCCTGAGTCGGACCTGGCCCATCTTGCTCGCCTTCCGCTTTCTGCTTGGGGTCGGCCTCGCGCTGGACAACAGCACAATCAGTATCTATCTGGCCGAATGCGCACCGGCTGCCATTCGGGGAGGACTGGCTGTGTCATGGCAGATGTTCACAGCATTTGGCATCTTTCTTGGATTCATCGCCAATCTGGGTGTCTACGATGTAAGTGAGAAAGCCATCCGAGTCTACCTGCGGCCGGCCAAACTCTGAACATGTACAGTATGGACCGAATACCTGGCGCCTGCAGCTGGCGGCCCCTATAATACCTGCGCTTCCTCTCATGATTCTCATCTACGCTCTGCCGGAATCGCCGTCATGGCTGATCAAGCACACCGGTCGCTACGACCAGGCATTTGTCTGCCTCTGCCGCTTCCGTAACAGCAATCTGCAAGCTGCTGCAGAACTATATGCCTCGTACCTGCAGCACAAAGCCCAAGATTCGCTGGCATCGGCCAAATCGAGTTACGCTCAGCAGCTCCTTGATCTGGCTATGATCCCGCGCATTCGTCGTGCCACCCTTGCTGCGCATTCCGTTATGTTGTGCCAACAGCTCTGCGGCATCAACATCATCGCTTTCTACTCGTCTTCCATCTTTTCCGACGCCGGCTTCTCCAACTTTGGGGCCCTCGTTGCATCCTGCGTTTCTGGCTTCATCATGTTTGTCGGGGCATTCCCGGCCGTGCTGCTGATGGACACACTAGGCCGACGCACACTCCTGCTCCTGACGCTTCCGGTCATGGCACTGACCATGTTTGCAGCCGGCCTCAGCTTCATGGTTCCAGCCGAGAAGCCAGCGCACTTCTACCTGCTGGCAGCCACCATCTACCTCTTCACCTTGGAGTACTCGCCCGGAATGGGCCCTGTGCCCAATACCTACTGCGCAGAGGTCTTCCCGCTGTCGCACAGAGAGCTTGGCATGAGCTCGAGTGTTGGCGTGGCCAACATATGGGCCACCGTGCTGTCCTTCACCTTTCCAGCCCTGTTGGCCTCGCTCGGAGCGCAGGGCTCGTTTGAGCTGTATGCGTGTTTGAATATAGTTGCCGTCCTGCTGGTGTTGTTCCTAGTGCCCGAGACGAGATTGAAGACGCTGGACGAGCTGGATCAAGTGTTTGAAACCTCGTCCAGGCGGTTTGTCCACTCTCAGGTGACTGAATGCCTGTCGGCTGTACAATATTATGTCCTGCGCGGCAGAGAGGCGATCCTGAGTCTGTTCCTCACGCGCAGCTATAGTAAGCTTGGCCAGGATGAAGAGGACTAAGTGATGCCAGTCTGTGTGATGCCAGTCTGTGTGATGCCAGTCTGTGGAAGAGGACTAAGTGATGCCAGTCTGTGTGATGCCAGTCTGTGTGATGCCAGTCTATGTATATCTATCTAGTTTGTTTTGTATGCCTTTTGAATGTTAGAAAATAAAACTCCAAACGGCTTCACATTTCATCAACATACATACCAACCACTGTTCAATGTCCGCTCCTCAGATTCCAAACCTCAACACTCTTCGCCGCGGCGGTTTCAGAGGGAGGGGCCAAGGCGGAGGATTGCGGCCACCGCCAGGTCAGCATCACAATGGCGGCGGTTCAGGAGGAGGAATAGGTCACCGCCAACCAAGCAGCGACGAAATCATCTGCGCCACCGACAACGACGCAACCACGTCCCGCGTCAGCGCCGTCGATGCCGGCTACCTGGACGACCCGTTTGCGAAGCTGCTCAGCGGCGTCGGCGACGTTGCCCGCCGGCTGCCGTTGATGAACCGGGGTAAGCAGCTGCTATTCCATCACCGTGTTGTTATTGCTATTGCTATTCCATCACCGTGTTGTTATTGCTATTGCTATTACTATTGCTGTTGCTATTGCTGTTGCTATTGCTATTGCTGTTGCTATTGCTGTTGATATCATTCTTATATTTGTTATTCCATTGCCATAACCCAGGGACATACATCCGCACGACGGGCATCGACAAAATCGTGCAGGCATTTCTCTCCTCGGCGCCGTCGCAGCAGCGCAAGCAAATCATCTCGCTGGGCG
The DNA here is from genome assembly GCA_003693665.1 of Chaetothyriales sp. CBS 134920. Classification (NCBI taxonomy): domain Eukaryota; kingdom Fungi; phylum Ascomycota; class Eurotiomycetes; order Chaetothyriales; family Domatiomycetaceae; genus Domatiomyces; species Domatiomyces catenatus. The sequence goes on from QQSL01000074.1 coordinate 10,933, forward strand.
CCGGCAGCGACACGCGCTACTTCCGCCTGGTGGCACAACACCCGGACATCGACCGCCACCTGGTCTACCACGAAATCGACCTGGCCGCCAACACACGCAGCAAGATTGCGCGGCTGCGGACGCCCTCGACGGCGGCTGCTATCGCCGCGCTGTGCGGCGGCGGCGGCGGCGGCGGACATAATCACCACCGGGTTGACCTGCTCTCGCCAGCTGTCAGGGTGTCCGAGGACGGCGCGCGGCTCGATGCGCCGGGGTACCATATCCATCCGTTTGATTTGCGGCGTCTTCTGAGGCGGCGGCAGCAGCAGCAGCAGCAGCAGCAGCAGCAGGGGCAGGCAGACAAGGAGAATGAAAATGGGAATGAGAATGAGAATGAGAATGAGGGCTCTCTCTTCCCCGGCATCGACGCATCGCTGCCCACGCTGCTTATTTCCGAGTGCTGTCTGATCTATCTGAGTCCGGACGAGGCGGATGCGGTGCTTGAGTATTTTTGCAATGGCGGCGGGTTATTCCACAACAACAATAGCAATGCAGAGCCAGCGCCCCTGGCAATCGTCATCTACGAGCCGATCCTGCCGCACGACGCGTTTGGCCGCACGATGGTCAGCAACCTGACGGCGCGCGGGATTCATCTGCAGACCCTGCATCGGTATGCGGATTTGCGCCAGCAGAAGACGAGGCTGGAGCGGAACGGATTCAAGAAGAGCGGGGGCAGTAGGAGCAGTAACAACGGCAACGGCAACGGCAACGGCAACGGCAACGGCAGTAATAGTGCAGCAGTCGACATCGACTGGGTGTGGAGGCGGTGGATTGACGAGGGTGAAAAGGAGCGCGTCGACGGGCTGGAGTGGATGGACGAGGTGGAGGAGTTTGTGCTTCTGGCGCGGCACTACTGCCTTGCCTTTGGATGGAGGGGGTTTCCGGACGATGGTCAGGCGTGGAAATCACTGCCTGTGCCAGAATGAAGGAGGAGGAGAAGGAGGAGAAGAACAAGAAGGAGGAGGAGAAGGAAGAGAAGAACAAGAAGAAGAACAAGAAGAAGAACAAGAAGAAGAACAAGAAGAACAAGAAGAAGAACAAGAAGAACAAGAAGAACAAGAAGAAGAACAAGAAGAACAAGAAGAACAAGAAGAATCCTTCTCTGCTCGATTTCATTTCTATTCCATTCTTCATTTCTATTCCACTTTTATCTAAATCAGCCAAAGTTGAAGTTGTTCCGGCACAGCGGACAGGTGCTCGCGTTGCTGCTGCGGAACCAGCGGTACAGGCAGCCGCCGTGGAAGACATTCTTGCACACGCTGCATTTCTTATTCGGCGTCTGCATGTCGCTGCCAATCACGCTGTAGCAGATGGCGCACTCGCCCTGGCCCTTGATGGCGCCGGCCACGTTGCGGCGGAAGGCGACCAGGCCCTCGATGATGGAGTTGGTGGAGAAGATGACAATCTGGAACGTGCGCAGCCACGACTGCCACGTCCGTTCCGACACGGCCACGCGGGTTTGAGAGGAGAGGGTTGGCGAAGCGAGGGGGAAGGCTGCTGGGAGCGAGATCGTGAGCGCAATCGGCGGCGATTCTGGGTCAACTGCAATCGAGGCGGTGAGGTCGCGTGCTGCGTGCGAGAATTTGACCTCCAGGTTGAGATCTGACTCGTCTTCCGACTTCTGAGTCGACACCCACGAGGCAACCGAGGAGAAGGTGGCCGTGACAATCAGCGGCGAGATGTGCTTCTGCGTCCACGATTCGAGCGGCGTGCGGATGCGGTTCTTCTGCTCGATGAACCACGACTTTGCCAGCGAAGGCACATACAGCAGGCCGAGGTAGTAGAGGTGAATGCTCAGGTGCTGAACTTGGTCCTCGTCCGCGCTGGAGGAGAGCGTAAAGGTGCTGATGGCAAACTTGGATGCATCGACCGGGCGCGAGTCAGTGATGCGGATGAGGGCGCAGACTGTATCGAGCAGGATCGGGAGAATGTTTGCGGCTTTGAGACTGGCAACGTAGGCCTCACGGAGCTTGTAAGACGCAGAGGTGAAGTGGTCAAAGAGGAGATGCCAGCTCAAAAGGTAGCGTTTGGTTTCCAGAATCAAGCCCGAGGGAGGAGGACCATCAGCCAGCACTTGGAGCAGTTCGGGGGGCAACTCAGCCGTCGACTTCTCTAGCAAAATCTGCAAAGAGAGTTCTTCCTGTAACCGGGGAATGGCCCTATGCAGAAGAGAATATGCCGTCTCCAAGATGGTGTCTTCGTCCGAGGACATCAATGGGTAGAGAGACAAGACATCATCTACGTCTTCTGTTGCAAGCAAACGGCCCAGCAGGCTTGCAGTGACCTGTCTAGGCTGATTGATACCTCCGTCTGGCTGCTTAAAGGCCTGCAAACAATTCAAAAGTCCATCAGTAAGCGGTGCTTTTGTGGCTGTCCATGCATCGACCAGGTCTTCATTCGCATCCTTGCCCGAGGCCAGCGTCTTCAACTTCTGATACAGGCGTAGCGAAGAATGGAGGAGTGGCAAGTCATCAGGCAGCTGCAAATCTTGTTCCCACAAGTCGGCCACGTAGCCCAACATTTGCTGCCAGTGGTCGCCGTATATATCCTCGTTTGCCTGCGAGATATTTGCCAGGAGCTTCAGGACTTCTGATACCACAAGCGACTCCTTTGCTGATACCGTCGACTCCTTTGCTGGAACGACATACGACTCCTTTGCTGGAACGACATTCGACTCCTTTGCTGAAACGACATACGACTCCTTTTCTGGTTCCTGCAACAGCTTGACTAGGTTTTGCATCAAGAATACAAGCCGCTGAGACTGCACAGCCTCCAGCGATTCTCCACCGTCAGATAGAAGAATGTTGAGTAAGGAGAGAGGCCGGAGCGTTTGGATGGAAAGGTCAAGAGATTTGGCATCAGTAGCATCACTGATGAGATCGTTGAGCAGTCGTTTGCCACGCTTGGACGCACTGAGAGCTTCTCTCAGAGTACTAGTTATCACTGCAGACTGCAACAGGTCGTCAGACTTATTCAGTGGACCTCTGTGCTGGCTCTCGACATCGGATTCCCACTGAGCAAAGACATTTGCAGCACCATCGCGAGTGATGAGCCTCGAGAGCCTGTCGAACCCGATGGACGCCGTGTGGTAGTCACGAGAACTCTCTCGATGGAGAAATGTGATGGAAAATTGCTCCGGTGGAAGCTCTGCCACAATTTGCTGGATCAGAGCATTCCCCTGCGAGAGAACGTGGACGGCCTCATCGATCAGCTCAGGAGTCGAGTCAGCCCAAAGAGCATTGATCGAGTCTAATGTCAGCTTCTCGTTGAAGAAGTGAAGCGCACCCGGAAGGTACTGCCATAGGATGGCAATAATATCTGGTTGCCTGACTTTCTCTGGGAATTTGCCTAGCAATCGGGCCGTGTACAACGTCAGCCGAAACAGTTGTGATAGGCCCTCAGAGTCCTTGGTTACTTCCACCGTTTTGACCGGAGTAGAAGTGACTGCATATATTGCACCTTGAAGCGGACTGGTTATGCCCAGAGACGCTGGGACAGAGCTTGCGAGAAAAGGCTCAATCGCCGCTTTCCAATCCTCCGCTGAGGGAAGTATCGAACCCAAGGCATGAGAGGCTTCATCTATCGAACCCGAAGCATGACTGGCCTCATCTATCGAACCCGAAGCATGACTGGCCTCATCTATCGAACCCAAAGCATGACTGGCCTCATCCGACTTGGTCACTTCGGAAAGAGCAAGGTCAACTAATGAAAGAATGGGCAGTTGGGGCTGGGCACCATGCAGCTGGTCTCGAATAAGGGTATCTGATTCAACCCCTTTTTTGACTCCGGTCCAGGTCGATGGTTGCAATCGTGACAAGATTTCCGACGCTTTTGAAGATGTAGCGGTGTCGTCTGAGTCAGATAGAAGGATCAATCGTGTCCGAAGTTCATTGGCACTGGTCTGTGCCGTAATCTTCGGCTTTGTTGCAGGGTTGCCTGTCAGAGAGTCGACGAGGCCAAGGGTCTGGAGACGCTGCTCTGGCGGAACATCTATAGCCAGGTCCTTTAGAATAGCATCCGACAAGTTGGATATCAAGCCAGTCTCGGCAACGGTGGGGTTCAATAGAAGTGAAACAACCAAAGGATGGTCATCTGCACTGATAGAAACGTTGGAAGGCCCAGCCTTTAGCTGCTCTACGAGAGGCACATTGTTGAGTTGGTCCAGTGAGGCTGACGCAAGCAACACTGCCAATGATTTCTGTCCATATTCATTCAGCTTCGGCTGATTTGACAAGTCTTTGAGCAGGGAAGACATATCCATGTCCAGCTTTTGCCATAATTGCACCAAGAGGGGAGAGGATGGCGATTCCAGAAGATTTGGCAAGTATTCAGTCAGGAATTCCTTGACATCAGTTGATGACTCTTGGTTGTCGAAGATACCCAGAAGCACAGTGGCTGCACCATACGGCTTGCCATTTCTGTTCTTCAGCAGGTCAATAGCCTCACGAACCAGAATTGTCTGTGAGTTGGTGAGAGAGAGCGTGATAGCAGAAGCGATCTCGCTCGGCATCCAGTCCAATAGTCGCTGGCGCAGTCTCTGCAGGCGTGACGACTGATTGACTATTGCATTCTGCGAAGACTCAAAGTCTTTGGATGAGGCGGGCAGAGAGAGCTTCATCTTGGTGACGAGTGAGTCACCAAGGTTGCTCCATGTGTCAGCAAAGAGAGAATCAAGGCCATACTTGGCTATCCTTAGCATGACCGATGCCGCCAACTCGAGACTGGACGCCGGTGGAAGCGAGACAGTCGATGACGTAGGATCAACATACGTGGTCACAACGGGAAGAAGATGTGAGCGCAAAAAGGACTCCTGTGTTTGAGACTCATCCAGCTGCTCTTGTAACCAGAAGCAGAGGTCAATATAGCATGTCCAGGCCGCACTGAGATTCTGTCGAGGCTCTTCCTGACTGCCGAGGCCTTCACGCAGGGCTGTTGCGATTGAGATTGCATCGTCGAGGACAAAGCGAGTGCCGCTGCTAGTCAGACTCTCTCCTGGCAGGATCTTGACCAGCTCATCAACACATCGCCAGAACCGTTCAGGTCCATGTTGGGAGCCCTTGGACAGAAATTTGATCAACTTTTTTGCCACACTCTGTTTAGCATGATAGTCAGAGGTCCAAATTGTAGGGTGTATTCTCGTCAAGGCCAATAAAGCATCGATATAAGGGCCAGAAGAACCCAGTTGGTCGGTGCTCAAGCCCTTGCTTAGGAAACTGGAGCTGATCACAGACCAGTCAATTTCGGCCGCGAAATTCTGGGCGCATGCAACAACAAGGGTATAAGTGCTTTTGCGTAGATACGGATCTGCTGAGCTGGCAAACTCCCAAAGTCTCTTGTTTGCTATCATCGGCTCCAGCTTCTCTGCAATCTCTCGAGCGGCATGGTCCCGTTCATGAACTTGGATGAGATGGGTTACCAAAAGCATGGCAGATCCCACTACCCGTGAGTACTTGGCCTCGGCCTCATCCTTGCTAGTTGACCGTTCATCACTCAGGCTGCCAACAGTCTGGATGAGGATGGCGTCTTCGGCATGGTTGAGCAGTGAATCCGTATACTTCTTCCATAGCATATGCCTCTTTTCAGGCGCAGCAAAGGCCAGTTCTAGAGCCTCTTTCGCTGCTCTCTCGACCACTCTGTCGTTGTCAAACAGTCCTGCCAACCAGGGGCCGATGGCACTGCCGAGATAGGGCAAGATGCGCTTGGTTGTGGCCAGAGTGATGGAGCCTTGCAACGTGTGAGCTAGCTGACGCACTCTGCGAGAGGTGTCTATAGAGGCGCGGTGATAGAGGGCAATCTACGGAGAGTCAATACCTTGAAATATACTCAGGTGCGGTTCAACCCACCCAAGCGGCAATCACGGCCTCGTCGACAGAAGGAGTGGCTCGGACATGCGCCTGGAGCTCTTCGATCGCCTTGGATTTTGTTGTGCTGTCTTTCTTGCCCAAGTTCCGCAGAGCCACAACGACGTTCGGATCTGATACGCCGCTGAGGTTGGGCTGCTCAGCAATGTACGACAGCGAAGACGTGTTGGTGAAGGCCGAGTTCTGTCCAAAGCCGAAGCCGGAGCCAAAGCCGGATCCAAAAGCGGCGGCAGATGCAGCACGAGCACTTGAGGCTTGGGCCTTGCCCTTCTTGCCGCTCATGCTGCCGACAAACGTAGGGAGAGGAGAGATGTTCTGGTGGGGTTTTGATATTGATTAAATAAAAATTAGGCAAAAAGCTGTGCGATGACGTCAGCGCAGCTAATGGCTAGGCAACGAGGCGTCCAGAGTGGAGCCTTTTTGCCTTGTAATCAGTTTGTTCACATTGGACGACAACCGACAACATACTCCAGTCTCGACCGAAGACAGGTGGGAGTATCATAGAGTGTTTAAATCAGAGAGTGCGCAAGTCATACAGCCCTTGGACCCTCCCTGCCATGTCTAGGCCGAGGCCAGCACAGGTTTCATCGATGACCTGATACTTTGACTTACTCACCATGAAGTTCTATATTGATGACTTGCCTGTGCTCTTCCCTTATGGGCGAATCTACCCTGAGCAGTATGCCTACATGTGCGATCTCAAGCGCACTCTGGCAGCAGGAGGCCACTGTGTGTTGGAGATGCCGTCAGGCACAGGCAAAACAATCTCCCTGCTGTCACTGATTGTGGCTTACCAGCAACACTACCCTGAAAATCGCAAGCTGATCTACTGCTCGCGAACGATGTCGGAGATTGAGAAGGCGTTGGCAGAGTTGAAGAGGCTGATGAAATACCGGGCTGAGCAACTCGGCTATGTGGAGGAATTCAGAGGCCTCGGCCTGACATCGCGAAAGAACTTGTGTTTGCACCCGTCTGTTAAGCGGGAAAAGAGCGGCGCCGTTGTGGACGCGCGATGTCGAAGTTTGACCGCCGGCTTCGTGCGAGAGAAGAAGGAACGAGGCGAGGACGTCGAAGTCTGCGTCTACCACGACAACCTTGATCTCCTCGAACCGCACAACCTCCTCCCACCCGGCGTCTTCACGCTCGACAATCTGATCCAGTACGGCGAGTCTCACAAGCAATGTCCCTACTTTTCAGCCCGTCGCATGATGCCGTACTGCAATGTCATTATCTATTCGTACCACTACCTGCTAGACCCCAAGATCGCAGAGCGAGTGTCAAGAGAACTGTCAAAAGACTGCATTGTGGTGTTTGATGAGGCGCACAACATTGACAACGTCTGCATAGAGTCCTTGTCTATTGATTTGACCGAAGACTCACTGCGCAAGGCCACGCGGGGCGCGACCAACCTCGAGCGCAAGATCGCGGAGATGAAGGCGTCGGACGAGCAGAAGCTGCAGGACGAGTATCAGAAGCTGGTCGAGGGTCTTCGCGAGGCTGACGAGGCACGAGCTGAAGATGCGTTCATGGCGAATCCGACTCTGCCTGACGACCTGCTGAAAGAAGCCGTGCCCGGCAACATCCGTCGGGCAGAGCACTTTGCCGCCTTTCTGAAGAGATTCATCGAGTACCTCAAGACGCGCATGAAGGTGCTCTACGTTATCCAGGAGAGCCCCGAGACCTTCCTGAACCATCTGAAAGATCTGACCTTCATCGAACGGAAGCCGCTCCGGTTCTGTGCTGAGCGTTTGACCTCGCTCGTGCGCACTCTTGAGCTCACAAACATCGAGGACTACCAGCCACTGCAAGAAGTTGCGACCTTTGCAACGCTTGTTGCGACTTATGAGAAGGGCTTTATGCTCATCCTCGAGCCCTTTGAGACCGAGCAAGCGCAGATCCCCAACCCGATTCTCCATTTCGCCTGCCTCGACGCCGCGATTGCCATCAAGCCGGTCTTTGAGCGCTTCTCCTCTGTCATCATCACTTCGGGAACCATCTCGCCGCTTGACATGTACCCAAAGATGCTCAACTTCACGACGGTGCTCCAAGAATCGTACCCAATGTCCCTGACACGCAAGTCATTCCTCCCCATGATCGTGACGCGGGGCAGCGACCAGCAACCCATCACATCGAGCTTCCAGCACCGCTCCGACCCTGGCGTGGTGCGCAACTACGGCGCTCTTCTCTACGAGTTTGCCAAAACCACGCCGGACGGACTGGTCGTGTTCTTCCCGTCGTACCTCTACATGGAAATGATCATCTCCATGTGGCAAGGCATGGGCATCCTCGACCAGATCTGGCCATACAAGCTCATCCTGGTGGAAACACCAGACGCACAAGAAACATCGCTCGCGCTAGAAACGTACCGCACGGCGTGCGAGAACGGCAAGGGCGCGATCCTGCTCTGCGTCGCGCGCGGCAAGGTCTCCGAGGGCATCGACTTCGACCACCAGTACGGGCGCACGGTGCTCTGCATGGGCGCGCCCTTCCAGTACACGGAATCGCGCATCCTCAAGGCGCGCCTCGAGTTCCTGCGGGAAAACTACATGATCCGCGAGCAGGACTTCCTCTCCTTCGACGCCATGCGCCACGCCGCACAGTGCCTGGGGCGGGTGCTCCGCGGCAAGGACGACTACGGCGTGATGGTGCTGGCGGACCGGCGCTTCCAGAAGAAGAAGTCGCAGCTGCCGCGCTGGATCGCGTCCGAAATCAGCGAGGACGCCCTCAGCACCGACGCCGCCGTCGGCCTGGCCAAGAAGTTCTTCCGCACCATCGCCCAGCCCCTCGGCCCCGGCCAGATCCTGCCCGACGGCTCCACAAAGGGCAAGGACAGCTGGGAACTCAAGGAGCTCGAGTCCTTCCAGGCCGAGCAGCGCGCGCACCGTGGCGAGGGCGATCTCGGTCGCATCGATGCCACCACGCATGACTACATGCACAGTGCTGTGAACAGAGTCGTGGTCGACCTTGATCAGGATGAGGATGAGTTTGGGGCTGATGGCATAGATGACGCCGATCTCATGGATGCTGAGATGACGCTGTGATAGTGTTATTACCATAGTACGCACTGAATCTTACTATCAAACTCAATTGAGAATATACACAGGAGGTCGGTGGCCACTAGCATTCGCAAAAGTGTAAAAAACAGTTTTGTTCTGTAAAAAATATTTTGTAAAGAACATAGTAAAATTGAATTCCTGACAGACCCACATGTAAAATTCTATATATTTCTATATATAGAATTACATATCCTCCTGATCTTTCTCTAAACCAACTAGATATCTACAAAACTCTTCATCTTCTTCCTCCTCTTCAACCTCCCAGTTTGATAGACTTTCCTTTTCAAGTGCTTGGGAGTTCAGTAATATAAATAGCAGCTTATCAACTCTCTCAAGACTTAGTCTGCTTCGTGATTTTGTGTGAACTCTGTTTAATGCACTGAATGCACGCTCACAGATGGTTGAATTTGCAATTGCTGAGTGTAACCTTGTTCTTATCTCAGCCAACATTGGGCTTCGAAACTGGTTCCGATTCCAGAATGTATCAGGATCATCTCTTAGTGCCTAACAAGACTGACTAACATGAAAATCCCCACTCTTTGCAATATATGCAAGGAAAACTTGCTGGGCTCATTGAAAATGCATGGGATTTGGGATGTATTTCTGTAGAAGCTGTAGACTTTGTGAAATGATTGCATCATCAGGATTCCAGTTTAGAGAGAAGACAGTTGAAGGCATTAAAATCCATGCAAGGTTATGAATGGGTTTTAATTGTTGTTGAAATCAAGAAGTAAGCTTTGGTCCCAAGTCTTCAAGCTTCTTATTTGTTGATTGATGCTAGGAATGAATCTGATCCCAAAGATAGTCCTATCAACTTCGAACTTAGCCTAGATATGCACTATCAGCTGAAGCTTGATGTACTGCAGCTTGGAGAATACACATGATTAGTGATAATTCTCGAATGTTGTGCCAAAAGATTGGGTCTTGAAGTGCTTGATATGTAGTCTGTGTTTGTGCTGAGTTTGATATATCATAATGTATATCTGCAAGGAAAAGTTGAAAAGCTGTTTGGTGCTGAAGTAGTGATTCCATTGTATCAGCATAGCTACCCTATTGGCTGTGATATGGACTTCAGAGCCCAAATTTCTTTGCACCAGTAGATTTCATAGCATCAGTAAGAATAGCTTGTTGCTTAGGTGAATGTGCAAAATGACTGAAAATGCTTGACATCTGATGGATTGTTGATTGATATTCAGCTAGGTTGAGAATATCTTTTGTCAAAAGATTGATTGAGTGTGCATCATATAACACAAACAGTGATTGAGAGAGCTCAGTAGATTTCTCAAGGAGATCAAAAACCTTCAAATTGTGTGCACAGGTATCCATAGAAATTGTATTGACTTGATGTAGATTGTTTTGGGTGATTTCATTGCAAATCTGGATAATACTAGTAGCACTTCAATAAGCATCCTCTGTTATGCCCCCAAGCTGGATTGTTTTGTAATAGAAGGGACTATTGCAGGTTTAGAGAGAAATATTTTGGACCCAATGATTTCGAATATTTGTAGTTTCATCAACTGAAATTGTCAAGTAGGGTTCAGTTGCAATTCTCTTCTTGACCATCTCTTTGAGTTCATTATAGTGACTATCAAGGTAGGTTGTGCAAAAAGTACCTGCTGAAGGGGGTGTCCAGGCTTCACTTAATAATCTTGTAAATTTCAAGACTGAAGGATGTTGGAAGAAAGAAAAGGGAAGATTTGCTTCAAAGATCATGGCAGCTGCAGCATCATTGACTTTGGAAAGTTGATCTGAACTGAGGGACACAAATGATGTCAAGGTAGTTTGGTTTGTAGGGGTAGTTACACCTGAAGTCTGCTTTGGTAATCTCCCAAGTGTTGTCTGGAATAATCTGCATTTTTTCAGGTGGTGTTCCTGCCAAGGAGCTGATTCTGCAGCCTCATAGCTGCAGTACTTGCAGCTTGCACGCGCAAGCTGTCGATTTTCGTGGACTGTGTACACAAAATGTGGAGAATGTTTGCTTGGTCAACCCATACCATTGGGTGTTAGATCGGCAGGAAACGGATAATATCGGAAATGGCCGAAGTGGGCCCCAAAGTGGGCCCAAGAGGGCCAAAAAGCAATATGATTGGCTCAGATTTGCGTTGAGGTGGGAAGAACAGCAGATTTAGAGACCAATATGGCAGTGATATAAAGAAAAGAGGAATTTAAACTACAGGAAATTTTCTTATATATGAGAGAGAATATTCCAGAATCTCGCTTGGGATCACGTGACCTCACGTGATGTGCTAACTTTATATGTACTAGACCGTATCCGAATACGGTTAGCTCGAAATTTAGTGTGGTAAAATATTTGTAAAGATTCTAAAGAAGCTCGTCAAGAAGAAGGTGTAAAAAACGTGCAAAATACCCCTCGTATCTCGTATTGCGAATGCTAGTGGCCACGGCCACGGCCACGGCCGATGTTTGAGCCGAAAAGGCTAAAAGTGCCAAGGAGCTTGTTTGCTTGGTTTGCTTGTTTGACTATGTTGTTATTGTCGTCGGTACTGGTTGTATTGTGACTTAATTGTAGCTAAATCAGGGGCACGGATCTGTCCTGATCCTTAAATGCCGCATCGCCACGCACTATCCCTTCTCGGGCCTAGTGTCAGTGGGTCTCTAGGTCTATTTCCATTCGACAGTTATTACCTCCGCCTCATGTGGTGGTTCGCTTAGGTAATAGATTAGTCATCTGTCTTGGCATTCTCCCCTTTTTTTCAACGACAACTGTTCCCTCTTCTCTTCCCACCAGGTCCATAGCAATCTCTAGACACCACTGTATAATGCGAGAATCATTCCCAGAGAAAATCCCAATGTATATATATTGCAACCCCACAAACACACCCTAACAATCAGCCCCAACACCCCCCATTCCTAGAGAATAGGCGTGTGCTTTCGAGCCCCGAACTCTTCAGGCCGAGATGATTATGGGTCTCCTACCTCCATATGATTCGTTACAAAGGCGTAAACCACAGCTATCCTGCTAAAGCCCTTCTCCCACATCCATCACCAGATCGAAGCTACCCGTGCCCATGTTGGCTCTCCTACCAGCCACGATTCGCGCACTCGGCCCCAGCAGAGGGTCGGAATCGCCGGACAGAACGGAGTCGTGCAGCACGCCCATGACGGTCTCAAAGGACATTTTGGCCAGGGTGGAGCCAGACTCGCGCACGACGCCGTGGCGGCTGAAGGGCCGGTAGGAACCCGACTGCGTCATGGCGTCGGCGATGAGGTTGATGTGGCGGTTGTCGACCGCGATGCCGTGGCCCGCAAAGACGGAGCTGATTTCCTTGATAATGGCCATGCGCGCGGCCTCGACGCCGTAAAAGATCAGCATGTCGACAATCGAGTTGGTGTAGAGCGTGTGCGGGTTGATGGCGTCTTGGAAGTCGCGCATCGCCAGCAGGTTGACGCCCTGCATCGTCAGCACCGCTTCCTTGACGTCTTCTTCCCGCCCCGTGGACGGGTTGACCTGTTTGAGCACCTTGCCCGAGGCTGGGTCGCGCACTTCTTCCTGGAAGACCTGGCAGCTGCCGACACCCGGGATGTGGTGGATTGTCGACGTGCGCACCGCCTTTTCGATCAGCGGCAGCAGCAGCAGTTTGGTCATTGTTGGCGAATATGCGAGGATGATGCGCGTTGGCTTCCCTGCTGTGCGCGAGAAATTGAACTTGAGCATGTGAGGATACTGGCCTTTGATGCGGTTGGCGGCGTTGAGGATATCTTCGTCGGCTTTGGATCTGTTGCCGCCGTTGGGCAGATCCTCGCCGTCTGTGTCCGCATCGTCGCCCTCGTCCTCTTCGTCATTATCTTTACCGTTTGTCCTCGTAGCAGGATTGCCCTCGTCATCCTCGTCATCGGCCACTTCCTCTTCATCCTGCCGATCCCACTGCTTTTCAATCTCCTGTTCTTCCTCGTCCGGCTCGTCATGAACATCGTCTCGTCTTTCACGCTGGGCCGTGTCTCTTGCATCCTCGGGGTCGACATCATCATCGCCACCTTCCTCGCCCAGCTCGTTGCTCCGTGAATTGGCTACTGTCCCACGCGCCTCTTCAGCTCTGCCAACAGCCGTGCCAATCGTTGCTGTTCCGCTGGCGGCTTGCTTGAGCAAGTCATCGTCGCCCTTCTTTCTGATCTCAACTTTGATAAGACGGTCAAGCAGAGGCATGAACTTGGTCTCGAGAGACTTCAAGACATCAGATGATGTGATGGCATACTCCTGCGCATACTCGTTGCTGTCGTAGAACTCGATGTTGATATCGTACAGTCGTTGGTTCTCGTACCCTGCACCGCCGTCAGAGCGCTCTGTCACGCTCAGGTCCTTGACCACGTCGGCAAGCGACAACTTGCTGAGCTTCTTTGCAAAAGTGCTCGCTTGGTCGGCAGTTAGCTCTTCGATAGGCTTGACAGTCATATTGGGGGTCATGATCTTGGCCGATGCAGTCATGATGATCTCGCGAAGACGAGGGATACCGAGCGTCACGTTCTTAGCTGAGTGGCCAGCCAAATGGAACGTGTTCAGGGTCATTTGCGTTGAAGGCTCTCCAATCGACTGCGCGGCAACGACACCAACAGCTTCGCCGGGATCCACGAGCGAGCGGAGATACTTGAGATCCATGATCGGGTTGAACACCTTCTTGCTCACGCTGCCGTTGGGGTTGAGCTTCTTGTCCCTCAACAGGTTGTCAGGGTTCTCTTTGACATAGGTAGCCAGGGCCGAGGCAAATGCTTCAGAGGTGCTGCTGAAACTGCTGGAGGGAGGGTAGGCGGCCAGGATGGGCTCTGCCACGAGTTCTTGCGTCGCATACGGCTTGCCATCGGGGGAAAGACCGCCGGCGTCGCTTCGAGGCCATGGGCGGCGGAGCTGCTTGAGCATTGCCTTCTGCACATCGGCCACAGAGCGCGGCTCAAGTCGCTTGACCATCTCATCAGCATGCATCGTCTTCGCAACCACCTGCAGGTTCTGGGCTAGGAAGCTGAATTCACGCAGGTGTCTTTGCTTGGTCACTTCAAGGCCGTCTTCGCCGTAGAGGAACTGGACGATGGAGCCGTTGGACATCTCGCGCACTGACGTGTCGTACTCGACTTTGGCTCCTTCGAGCCCTTTGACGACACATCGTTGCAGATAGCCAGACTTTGCCGTCTTCACAGCCGTGTCAATCAGCCCTTCTCGGCCCGACATGGCATGGAAGAAGTACTCTTGCGGTTTGATACCGGTCAAGAAACGTCCGCGCACATAGCCACCGGCGCCTGGGTCGGTTTCAAAGGCCTGGAACGAGGGCAGGGTCTTGCCGCTGACCATGACCGGGACACGGCGGCCTTCGAGAACCTGCTGTCCGAGATTGCAAGAAATGAGGTTGGCATTGACACTCGAACCTTTGGCTCCTGAGATTGTCATGGCCTGCATCTGGTTGCGCGGGAAGGGCTTTCGCAGGCCCGCAGGCATACACGCTTTGCTGACAGCGTCCGTCACCGACTTGACCTTGGACTTGTACATCTGATCAAGACCGTTCAACTGGTCGTCATTTCGCAATACATTTTCCAGGCGGCCGAGCAGGGCAGGCGAATGCTGATCGACCTGATCCTTCTTGAGAGTGACATACTCAACCGCAGTTTCGAAGCCAAGTTGGGCAGCTTTCTTCAACTCCTCGCGCCGTTCGCGATCGCCAGCAGGAGTCAAATATAGATCCTCCATGCCGCAAGACCAAGCTCGCTCGTTCAGCACTCGCGTCAAGACTCGACCGAGGACACTGAGCAGCTTGCCAGCAACGACATGGCCATAGAGTTCGTGAACCGAATGCACAAGGCCACCGGCAGCGGGACCGATCTGCCCCTTGTCGAGAATACCACTGGCATGGTAGCCGTCTTTGAAGATGACAACTTGCTCCGTGTCCTTGAAGGCGACCTTGGACGCTGTAACCTCAAACTTTTCGGGATTTTGCACTGTGGTTTCGCCCCAAGACTCAGCCGGAGTACTTGACTTGCTGGTCAGGTTGATGCCGTCCAGTTGATGAGGGGTGATGTTCTTCAGGATAGTGCTGATCACCTGCTTGCCCGTCCACAGCTGCTGCGGCTTCACAATTGCAGGAGGAAGGGTCAGGATGCGGTCAAAGACGGTATGCAGTTCTTCTGGCCGCAAGCAACAGTACAAGAGCTCGTGGTACTGGTCGCGAGTCAGAAAGGTGTCTCTGCTGGTGAACTGCACTGCGATGGAAATGTGATCCTGAATCAGACCACGGAGAGGCTTGCCCGCTGTTGCCGAGAGGTATTGGTGGTCGGTGTCAGCGACCTGGCTCGCTTCGGCGCGCGCCAGTTCACTCTGGGGGAAATGCATGTTCATTTCATCGCCGTCAAAGTCGGCGTTGTAGGTGTTGCAGTTGGCATAGTGCATTCGAATCGTCTTCTGGTTGGAGAGAACCTTGGCCTTGTGGCCCATCATCGAAGGCTTGTGCAGCGTCGGCTGGCGATTCATAATGACGACGTCGCCCGTCTGCAGATGTCGGTAGACCTTCTTGACCTGGTCGCCTCGTGCGCCGGCTACAGTGGTAGTGCGTAGTTGCTTTGCCAAAGCCCTTCGTTGCTCGAGCGTCTTTCGCTTCAGGCTCATAACCATCCCATTCTCATTCTCCAGGGCGGCAGCGCCGGGCCATTTGTCGCAGCCGTTGATGACAGCCTTGGCCATTGCGTCGTAGTTGGCAGCAGTGACAGGCTCCGGAAAGGTCAGCTTCTTAGCGAAGACCAGCGGGACACCAATCTCGTTGGTCTCGATGTTTGGATCGGGCGAGATGACGCTTCGTGCAGCAAAGTTGACACGCTTTCCCATCATGTTCATTCTAAACAGGCCTTCTTTCTTCTCGAGAAGCTGCTTCACACCCGAGTCGGCTGATCTACCGGCAGGATTGGCTGGTCGATCAATCAAACCATTGACTTCCTCCTGCAGTGCAACCGCAGCTCTGATCTGGTCACCGAGAGACACCTTGGGCATGCTAGAGGAGTTTCGTGGCTGGCGCAGGGCTCTCAATATACGCCGCAGTTCGTTTGAGGCTCTGATGATCTTGTTGAGAGGGCCGTTTTGCGAAGCCTCCAGCATCTGGTTGGCGCCTTGTTTTGCCAATGGCCGGAATCTGTTGGGAGGAACGAGGACAGCACGTAGGAAGAAGATGTCTGGTGACACAGTGTTTTTCCCGAGCGAAAAGAGCAAATTGACAACTTCACTCTCGCGCTCAAAGAGAAGCGTCAACGCAGCATGGACCTCACTGCTGGTCATGTACGCTGGCTGCTCCTCTTCGCCTTCGAGATTGGCGTTTTTTGCCCTCGCAGTTGTCTCAACAGCGTTTTGCAGAGCAATTTCGTCTTCGGCTCCATGTGTGTCGTCGCCTTCTCCTTCTTCTTCCTCCTCCTCGTCAATATCCATTCTGTCGTCATCTGCTGGATCAACGCCATTCGGTCGCTGCTTGGACTTGGCCTTCTCCTTTTCCGTGCGCGCCTTCTGCTGCTGCTGGAGGAAAATGAGAGGATTGACAGCCCGCTTCTCTGCCATCCTCATCCGCTCCTTGGCAGTGTGGGAAAGTGGTTTTCGGAAAAACTTGACGGCACGATCTTTGCGGTAGGCCGGGCTGATGCCCTGACACTTTGCACATATCTTCTGGGTTGACGCTTTCTTGATAAACTCGGCAATGACCTCCCTCCTAGCCTCGATGGCAGCTGGGTTCTGGATGTAGCGCAGCCGTGCCGCGGTCGGCTGCTTCTTCAACGCCCGCCGGACAGCTTTGTTGACGAAACGAGTCCTCTTCTCCATCACATCGTCTTCATCTTCCTCCTCTTGCATGCCATTGATACCTGCCTCAACCTTGACGCTCGTGATTGCGTGCATCTTCTCGATCTCGTCCGTCAGGCCATACTGCAACAGACGGAGCTCACACACAGTCTTGTGAATCTCGTACCGCCGCAGCCGGAAATGGTGGCAGTAAACACAGGCGGAGCGCAGCAGGCGGAGTGTTGTATCGACAAAGAGCGGGTGGTAGCAGGGCACGGGAAGTTCGATGTGGCCACAGTGGCCGGCGCAAGAGCGCCAGTTGAGACGGCAGGTTGTGCAGTTCTTGTCCAGGGCAGCAAGTGCGCCCATTGCAGGATCGTACAGGCCTCCTGGCACAGGCCCAAGCATTGAGTCGAGCGCAGGCGTTGCATTGATGCGCTTGACCGAGATACGGCGGATTTCGTCCGCCGACAGCCGGCCAAAGTCGACGCCGGTGGTGGCGGAGGCCAGAGGAAGTGCCATTCTGGCCATTGCGGCGCCACGACCACGATATCAAATAGTAGAAGAGAGGCACGGCAGTGAGGAAAAGTCGACAAAAGTCTGCGACCAACTCGACAATAATGCCAAGAAAAACTTTTTTATACTTTGCGCCCCACATGGAGTTGAAGCTCTAACCGCAAATGGCAGTAGAGGAGCTCCATCAACGCTAAGCTGTATTTGGAATGGCGCCTGATCGTTAACTGCGGACGCCTCACAACGACAACGTTGTTGACTGTGGACTCACAACGTTGTTGACTGTGGACTCACAACCTGGGACAAGTGTTGTCTGCAAAAGCATCCAGGACCTCTGCAGCCGCACGTTCTCCACTTCGCACGGCGCCCTCCATGTATCCTTTCCACTCACCCGCGGTTTCCGTGCCTGCAAAATGGACATTGCCCCACGATTGCCTCAACGCGGCTGGTCCAACGGTGTCGAGGAGCGCAGGCGGCAAGCTCGGGCACGGACAACCGCCGCCCGTGAATGTGTCCTGTCCCCAATCAAACATCTCCATGGCCAAGAAGTCCTGCTGAACGCGGTCATTGTCGTTGAAAAGCACACCGAGCTGTGCCAGAAGCCCTTGTTGGCGCTCAGTCGCTGGCAATGTAGCCCACTGCTGGCCTGCTGCACCCACCATGAAACATGTCAGCGCATGCCTATTGTCGGGCGGACTGCTGGTGTCGCGAACAATGCTTGCGGGTCCGACGAATGACTGACAAAGACCGCAGAATCCCTTGTCAACCCAAAAGGCCGTTTTGAATGCCACGATTGCTTTGACGTAAAAGCCGTAACTGGCAGACTCTGACCATATTTGCTTGGCTTGGGGTAATTCCGGCTCGAAACTGATGGTCTTCAGTATGGGGCTTGGTACAGTGACGATGACCCTGCGAGCACGGTAGGATGTACCATCTTGACTCTGCACAAGCACTGACCCAGAGCTGTCTTGGATGACGTCCGTCACGACACTGTTGAGACGAATCGATCCGGGGTCCAATGTTGCAGCCAGCCGCGCTGCAATCGACTGTGTCCCTTGGCGAATTCGCAAGTGTTGGCCACCTCCTCGACGATCAGACCGCATCTGCAACAATCCACCACCGGATTTGCAGTAGTGAAGGAAGAACAAGGCCGATATGTCGGCCGGCTCCACGCCCAGCATTGCACGTGTCCAAACAGTGGCTGTGGCGATGCTGGTCGGGGAAGCATTCTTAGTCCTCAGGTAGGCCTCGAAATTCATTGCATCCAGCTGTGTATCTTCCGGGTGAAGAATACTCAGAGATTGACAGTCTGCCTCGCAGGCGTCGCGTATGCGCGCAACATCGTTTGCTACCTCTTGGTCAAACTGTCAAAATCATCAGCTTCTCAGCCCGGCTGAGCAGGTCTCTTTTAAAATGCTCACTCACTTTTGGCAGTTCACCATAGGGAAAAGTGGATGCAACTCCATCAAACCCTTGAAAGACGCAATCGCCTTGGGTGTTTTGCTCAATGGTCTCCAAGCCAAATCGCTCGACCAAGGCAAACACCTTTGTCTGATTCACATCGTTGGTCCACGTAGCACCGTATTCGGACACCCCGCCCTTGCCTGGTTCCGTACGGCTCCAGGTCTTCCCTCCCACCCTATCTCTGGCCTCCAGAATTGTGTATGAATGTCCGGCAGTCTGGATCGCCTCGGCAGCAGACAGGCCAGCCAGGCCAGCGCCAATAATGGCAACGTCAACATCAACCCATTGCACATTCGAAACTTCTTGTGGCAAGGAGCGGGCGATTGTCCTGGCCACCCTTGAAGATGGAGTGCGAATAGCAGCGACTCCTTCGATGCCGAACAGCAATCCAGGTGTAGCAGCCGTCGCCAGTAGTTGGGTGACAGGCACCAGGGTCATTGCAGGACTGTGAGATCCGAGGAACCTTTGGAGGCGATGGACATGTTTCTGCTGCTGCTGCTGCTGCGTGGGATTGTTGTGGTTCACAATATACAGTGTCAGCTGAGCAATGTCGCTGAGAGTCGCCCCCGTTGATATCAGGACCTGGCGTAGATTTAGCAATGCCACTTGAATCTGGCTCTCGTAGTCTGCTGGCACATGGCCGCTGCTGGTGGCTCCGACCTGGCCGGGTATGACAATGTGGCGGTTGTGGTTGTCTGTTGCACTTGGTGCGGACGTAGAGTCTGTGAGGTCAAGATTGCCAATGCCCGCCGACATGTTGATCAATTGAGCACACGAGGGCCGTGAAGTAGGCCTGTTCGTTGCTTTGGCCGTGAAGTAGACGTTTTCGTTGCTTTTGCCGTGAAGTA
Source organism: Chaetothyriales sp. CBS 134920 (assembly GCA_003693665.1). NCBI lineage: Eukaryota > Fungi > Ascomycota > Eurotiomycetes > Chaetothyriales > Domatiomycetaceae > Domatiomyces > Domatiomyces catenatus. Next base: position 30,467 of record QQSL01000074.1, read on the forward strand.
GATCTGTTCGTGACTGTTCGTGGCCTGTTCGTTGCTTTGGGCAGTTACTTGCTCATACCGGAAGAGTCGCTGTAATTGATCGCGTTCTTCCTGCCTTTGAATGTGATGTGATTGATGCGGTGAGAATGGCGGATATGTGCGATTCCTGTTTCCCTCCCTGTGACATGTAAACGTGTGAAAATATGATATGGCCGACCAGTCAGCCACTGTGACCCGACTAGAAGTGCGTCTAGAAGTGCGTCAGACAAGTCGATTCGAGTATTGTCGTGATATCGTCTAATTATAGTTCAAATGGCCATCAACATCATTGTTGTCGTTGGGTACGAATCCTGCCGGCGCCGCCTGCGCCGTTTCTTCTAGCAAGCTAACTGCTGCCACAGTGCTGGCGTCTCTGGTTTGACATCTGCCTTGTTACTCTCCAAGAACCCTTCCAATGCTGTCACCATCGTGGCAAAAGACATGCCTGGCGACTATGCGGCCGACTACGCTTCGCCCTGGGCTGGAGCGCTCTTTGTCCCGTAAGTATTTTCCTACTTTCCCTCAGTCTCTCAAGACCAAAACTGAGCCGATGGAATAGTCAGGATGGATTGCGACCATCTCAGTGGGAATGCCGCACATGGCCGGTGCTGAAGGATCTTGCTGCAACAGTCCCAGAAGCCGGAATCCATTTTCAAAGTATGCCCTTCATATCCAGTAACCAGACAAGGGCTCGCCCTGGCTGACTCGCAGTGCTCTTGCAGAACTCAAACTTCAACGAAAGAATGAGAAGTCCGCCTCTGGCTTCTCTGGAGTATTCGTCCCGGACCCGTGGTTTCGAACACTGTTCGACGACTTTTCCGAGCTCGGTCAGGGCGAGCTGGCCCAGGGATACGATGCCGGCTATGCATTTACAAGTGTCTGCATCAACCCAGCAATTTACTTGCCCTGGCTGGTCGGACAGTGTGTGAAGCGTGGTGTCGTTCTGCGCCGTGGCTCTCTTTCTCACATCAGCCAAGCACAGCATCTCAGCCACACTGCAGAGCCAGCTGGCTTCGTCGTGAATTGTACAGGGCTCGGGTCACTAAAACTAGGAGGCGTTAATGATCTTTCCATGGCGCCTGCTCGGGGCCAAGTCGTGGTGGTTCGAAACAAGGCACCCTCTATGCTCATGTTCTCTTCCACCAACGACGACGATGACAAGCCGGGTGACAACATGTATGTCATGGAGCGAGCTCTGGGCGGCGGCACCGTGCTTGGTGGAACTTATCAACTGGGTAATTGGGATCCCAACCCTGATCCCAATACCGCCGTGCGTATCATGAAACGAGCAGTCGACACTTGCCCCGAGCTGGCAGACGGCAGAGGGATCAAGGGCCTGAGTGTAATCAGGCACGGTGTTGGGTTCCGTCCTTTCAGACAAGACGGCGTCAGGATCGAGAAGCAAAGACAGGAGGATGGTACCTGGATCTTGCACAATTATGGACATGATTCATGGGGGTATTTGACTTCCTATGGCTGTGCCGAAAGAGTGGTGGAACTGTTCGAAGAAGCCATTAACCTGGAGGCCAACGGCAAGAGCAAGGCGCGTTTGTGAGGGGATGCCCTCCAGGTTACATGTTGAGACTACTGAAGTTACAAAGACCATTTTCAAGGGAGAGACATGGGCAATGACGTAATCTGTTGATATCGCCCAAGCCCAATCTGGAAATAGTTGTAAGTTACTGTAACTTATACCGTACCGAACGCCAAGACCAATTGCCTTGTTGCCTCGTTGACATTGACTCTCCTTGTCAACTCCAGCGCAGTTCAGTATTTGACTCTCCTTGCCAACTCCAGCGCAGTTCAGTATTTGACTCTCCTTGTCAACTCCAGCGCAGTTCAGGCATTTGACTCTCCTTGCCAACTCCAGCGCAGTTCAGTATTTGTCTCTCCTTGTCAACTCCAGCGCAGTTCAGGCACCAGGGCGATTCTACATGATCACTGTTGGGCTTACGGGCGTTTCCGCCGCAAACGCATCCCGGAGCTAACAATGGTGCTCTCCTTTATCCTGATTCAAAACCGCCAGGGCAAGACTCGTCTGGCCAAATGGTACCAGCCATACTCGGATGACGAGAAGATCCGACTGAAAGGCGAGGTAGGTGTGCGAGGCGCACGCAATCGCATGCGCTGGATCTATATCTCTATATCCGTCCGTACTGACCATCACTGCCTTGCAGGTGCACCGCTTGATCGCGCCACGGGACCAAAAACACCAGTCCAACTTTGTCGAGTTCCGGTCAGCACCCTCGTCGTCCACCTCGCCCTCATCCTCATCTGCCTCCCCCATCGTTCGACAGAACCTCTCGTCCACAAAGATTGTCTATCGCCGCTACGCCGGGCTCTTCTTCTGTGTGTGTGTGGATGCCAATGACAACGAGCTCGCCTATCTGGAGGCGATTCACTTCTTCGTCGAGGTGCTAGACCAGTTCTTTGGCAACGTGTGCGAGTTGGATCTGGTATTCAACTTCTACAAGGTCTATGCCATCTTGGACGAGGTCTTCTTGGCCGGTGAGATTGAGGAGACGAGCAAGCAGGTTGTGTTAACCAGGCTTGAGCATTTAGATAAACTGGAGTGAGACTGTCAAAGAATTTGCATACACTTTGAGGACGATGGATACTATGGATGATGAAGGTCTGTCTGCCAGCCATCGACGACAGCAAGCCATGAAGACCGTGCTTACACAAGGCCTTGTCCTGGCCACGGGAGACGCTGCCTGCAGCGCACGATTTGTGATCCCAAGGTTAGCGGCGCGGCGACATGACCGGATAGGTAATAGGTGCCATGAGGGATATCTATATGAATCAGGGATGGGGCTGCTTAGCCCGGGGCTTATTCAGCCTCAACATGGCACGACTGGGACTCGGCCTGTGCCGAGGAGCTCATGACTCGTCGAATTCATCTCTTCAACGCATTGAATCTGGCAGCCAGATCATCAACTGTCGGCACCGCGCCGGGAACCACGCCTGTCTTTGGGGCGGCGCTGGGCTTGGCCACCCCCTTGCTTACCTCGCCGCCACCGGGTAGCTTCACCTTTGGGCTTGGATTGTAAGACCTCGGCGCGGGTGGAGCCACGCTGACCGGGCTCTTTGGGCTCTGCTGTAGTTCAGCAGGCGGGGTGGCCTCGGTCAGGTTGTGCAAACCGGCCTTGTTGGGTGCAGGCGTAGGCAGATGAGCTTGGGTGCCGTCAGCTAATATGGGTTGTTCCTTCATGCCGCCGCCCACTCCCTCATCGTCCCCGTCATCTAGTTCGTCAACTTCCTGTCGCAGCTCCTCAACCTGCTCCCTGTTCTGAGGCCAGTCAACGCCGTACGTGCGGGCAATCTCCTCCAGATAGGCCTGGACCAGCTGCTCACTGGGCGGATCGACTTTCAGCTTATCTGTCACTCGAGCAGGAACAATGCCGCCTTCGTTGTCGTTTGCCTTGATCGCAAACTCCTTGCCGAAGCGCTCAATGAGCATCGCCCTGACCAGAGCCAGCTCCCTGACATCGCGGGGCAGCCGCGGGGCGCTATAGATGATACTGGCGGCCGCCTCTTCAAGGCCTGTGTCCCCTTCCTCGCCCTTGGGCAGCAGGCCATCCTTGATGTTCTTGTCCCGCACGTCAAGCAGTCCGGCTCTGGCAAGGAGGAGTTCGGCGTAAAGTTCGAGGATCTCCATCAGCTCAACTGTGATGTCAGTGTGAATGATGTTCTCCACCCTGATACGTGCCGAGGCTTCGCGGTGCTGAGCAAGCAGGTCCGCCATCTCGCGCCGCGAAGTGATGGAGAGCGCCGTGTCTTTCTTCTGGGCATTGCGGAGGCGGGGAATCAGAAGGCGCAGGGTCGACTTGAGTTTGACGGTCTGTGGAGATACGGCCGGCATGGGGCGGGGAGGATTGAGTTGTACGGTCAGAAGGGCTGTCTTGTAGATTGGGATCTTAGGAGATCAGACTGTATTGATATCAAAGTCAACGACTTGAGACTGTCAAAGTCAACTCCCCCACGGTAGGCAGCAATAGAGTTAGGCTTAATTACAGGCTTAATTTAGGCGCTTCACGTGCCTGGATCCACCTGCCTAATTGCGATCCACCACACGTTCAAGTCGTTGGGTCGTTGAAATCTGCTCGACGCTGCTGCCAGTGCGGGCAGGGGTCAACCCCCCCGTGCATTTGTCGTTGCAGTATGGATGGTCCGTCAAATGCCGTCGAACTGGTCAGATTGCCGGGGTTCCCCTCGTGCCAAAACTCCCTTGCATGGGGCGGGGATCACCTTGCCATTGCAGCAGGAGACACCGTACATATACTGACTCCAGCCTACTCGGCCAAGTCTCCCTGGTGCACCGAAAGCGTGAGGATCAACCGATTCTCGGAGCCTGAGTGGCCACGTCAGGAGCTTGCTCCCGTCCGCGATCTCTCCATCGGCGAAGAGCAGTCTGAGTGCAAGGTTGTCTCACTTGGCTGGTCGCCCCCGGGCTTAGGTTTGCATAAGAGGGGTGTGCTGGCAGTGCTAACATCAAACCTGGTCTTGTCGCTGTGGGAGTCCAACGGCAAGCCGGGCACATGGCGCAGGGCCCTTGTTGTCACCCAGCACGCCCAGACACAGACACAGACACAGACGCAGACGCAGACGCAGACGCAGACACAGACACAGACACAGACACAGACGCAGACGCAGACGCAGACACAGACACAGACACAGACACAGACGCAGACGCAGACGCAGACGCAGACACAGACACAGACAGGAGACGGTGGGCTGCCGGGCTTCAGGCGCCGTAGTCAGCGCATCCGTGCCTTCACCTGGCTTCCCCCCTTGATCCATACCCATGCCTCGAGGTGGGGCTCGCACCTCCTCGTGGTAGTTGATGACAACAGTTTGCTCACTTGCTTTGACGTGCATAGGCAATCTGGTCTTCGGCCAGGCTATGAGATGAAAACAGTTTGCCAGCACCGGCTGTCAGCCACAGAGCTTCCCGAGGCTAGTGACAAAATGTCGCCTCTGCAGGCCCTCTTGATCAAGGAAGCACGGGTGTCTAGGCTCATTGCTGGGCCATGGCAAGGTGGTCTAGAACACGATGAGTGCCCGGACACCTCACGTATCCGATTAACGTTTGTGCGCGGCGCAGAGGGCAGCCCTTCCACCCACGGCGCATTCACACTCGTTATCCGGCCAACGGAATCCGGGATTATAGTTGTTGAGAACCATACCGCTCTTTCAGAGGAGGGCACGCTGAAGCTTGAGGATCAGAGTGTAGCTGCAGGCTTGGAGCAGGCAATAGCAGGTTCGGTGCAACAGTTCAATGAGAAGCATCGTCTCGAGGGACACGTTCGGGTACGATACTGGGGCTACGCCACTGATGCAACAGGTACATATGCGGCTGCATGTATTACGCTGCACCCGTCCAGCATGCTGGAGTCAGTGGATGTCTCAAAAGAAAACATCCTTGTTCCTCTCCTTACAACAGGAAATAGCATGCGAGCGCAAGCTGACTCCAATCCAGAGCATGCGATTCGCAGAATCCTGTGCTGGGTTAAGGCGCACAGCAACGACGACAATGTGAAATCAGAGCTAGACATCAAACTGCTGAGGCTTTGGGCGTCTTTAGTACCTTCTGCATTCAGCCAGGACAGCGAGCTCATGCAGTGGGCGCAAGAGGCTGAAGCACACATACTTGGACTAGGCCAATGCCAGGGGAATGCAGCTGTGTCTATTCAGCCAGACAGCTCTGCAAGCAACCACCTGCCGAAACATTCTTCGTCTTCGTCCCCAGGCGGCCCTGCGGCCTCTTCCTCCTCGCCAGAGAGTTGCCAATGGTGTGGAGCAGATATCCGACTCGCAGATAGGCTGACGACTGCACGTTGCGCCAACAGCCATATCTTCAACCGTTGTGGCTTGACTTTCCTCGCTATCCAGGAGCCCGGCATATCGAAGTACTGCGCTCGATGCGGGAAGGAATTCCTGGACGTGTGCAAGCTCGAGGCAGGTGCTGGTCCGAGCTTGGCTGCTGCCCTATTTGAAGAGTTCTATGTCTGTCCGTACTGCCAGGCAAATTTCAGCGGATGAGACGGGTGGAATGCGGGAGAGCGGGTGGAACGAACGAATGCGGGAGGAACGAGCGAATGCGGAAGAAACCGAAACCTGTGCAACAGAGCGAATGGAGCAATGGGACCCGGACGGTCGAGAAGAATGTGCTATAGGTTGGATACCTCTTTCTTTGGCCGCCAGCCTGCTCATACATATGCGACCGATGTGAGGCCTGGCTGACAATACCTGCGAGTGCATGCACTGTCCGCCCCCTTGCTGATCCGTCCTGCTTAAGCCGGCTACGCACAGGCCCTGCTGAAGAAGGCGTTCAAAAGGAAATAGAGAGCTACCCTCAGGAAATACGAACTTGGCGCCGACATCAATACCTCGCTGGCTTCCTCAAGATTGCGGCAGACCCTGTCAGAGCACAAGAGGCAGCATACCGTCAGTGCACAAGAGGCAGCAGACCATCAGAGCACAAGAGGCAGCATACCGTCAGTGCACAAGAGGCAGCAGACCATCAGAGCACAAGAGGCAGCAGACCGTCAGAGCACAAGAGGGATCTCGCTCGCCCGAGTCAAGAACGGCATCAAATGGCCACGAAGAGGCCAGAAGCAAGGCCTGCCTCGCCAGCCCTGTCTACCGGCTTTTCTGATGCTGATACTCTACGACGCAGCCACAGTAGTCGGCGCGGTCATCTCACCAAGCTCTCTTCACAGTCCTGGCCCCACAGCATGAAGCGGTTCATGGTCCGATCATCCAGTCTGCAATCCAGCAGGCAGAGGTCGAAGCAGCTACCTCCAAGGCCTAGCTTGAAGATCAGAGTCCCGGCTCCAGCTGGCTTGTCTCCCTCTCACTCTTCACGGCAGCCGATCTTGTCGCAAGAAGCTCTAGAGTTGACCAACACCTCAGCCTCAACGGCATCGAGCCCTGTGGATCCTTCATATAACCCATCCACAAACGGGTTCAGGCCCAATCTGCCTGCCACTCCTGTCAGCAGCTCAGGTGGTCTCTTCTCTTTCCTCAATCTGGATTCCTCAAGTGATGAAGAAACGCCGGTGGTCGAACAGGCAAGCAGCGGGCGAGTCGGCAAAGCTCAAGCCGTGAGATATGCTTGTCATACGAAGGATTCATCCTCTGAAGAAGCGATGACGATTGCTAGCCATCGGGCTGAAACACTGGCCAGGCTCGAGGGCATTGACCTGGCCGAGCTCGGGCAGATTGACGGGGCCAGGCTCGAGGAGATTGACGTGGCCAGGCTCGAGGAGATCGACCCAGGGCCAGGCAAGGACGAGACAGGCGACAACTTCAGCTTCTCCAAGACGCCAACTGACCACACCGCGGCGGCGGGTGCAGAGGCGGCGCGGGCGCGTGATGCTTCTTCTATTATGTACGGCACCATAGAGAGCAGCAGCTCTTGTTGCAGCACGATCAAAGAGTCAGCCCTTCGCACCTCTTTTCCCGCTCTCCATCTGACCCTCACGCTCGACCGCCACCCTTCAGCTACCCACGACATTACCATCCCCTTGCCCCTGTCACCGCCGCCGTCCTGCCCACCCGCCGTCGATGACCACGCCCTCTTCACCACAATCCGCCGCTCCTACCACACCCACCTCGTGCGGCCCATCCACCGCATCCTCACCCCACGCACCCTCACCCACGCCACCATTTCCAGCGGCACCTGCTTCTTCCTCCTTGACAGCGACAGCGCCGACTTTGCCGCACATCTGCTCGCCCCGTCCCCGTCGCTCGGCCACTCCCGCACAGACTGGCTGGACTGGTTGGTGCGGCTGCAACTGCAGTCGCAGTTGAAGATGAGTACAAAGTCGAATACAAAGACCACCAAGACCTTCAACCGCCGTGCTGCTGCTTGGAAGCCTAAGCACAAGCATAAGCGGCACAGCCGCATTACCATCACCCTGCACCACGGCTTCAATCTCCGCGCCATCGCCCTCGCCCTCGTCGCTGTCGTCCTGCTCGCTGCAAGCTCGACTGTCGCATGGGTCCTCTTTGGCGTTCCTGGTTTGCATGCTGGTAGTGGTGGTAATGGCAGCAGTGCGATGATGTCGAGTGGGATGCTAATATCACCACCACCACCATCACCATCATGGCAACTCGACGCCCAGAAGCGCGTGCTGGCCGCTCTTGTCCTGGGCTTCTGTGTCTTTGTCGGCGGCTCTGTTGCGATGGGCTTGTGGATCTGGGCTGGCTGGTTGTTGCTCTGAATACTCTCCTTTTCCTTTTATTCTCACTTGTTGAAAAATGAGAATATCAAAAGCAATATCACTACAATAAGAATAAACCTCTCGACCGTTGTTCTCACACTTCCAATTTTTCAAGCGCCTAAAGATTCTGATCAAATCGCTATTTGCATGCTACCTGTTGAATCGGTGTGGTACCGTGACTGCTCCTCCATGCCTCAAAACGCCGACTGAAATACAAACAAAGATCGAGAGATGAATCGTCAAGGGCTGTTTCCGCAACTTGAGCTGACACGCTCACAATGCCGTCACGTCCTGTCCTATCTCGGACCTGCAACTCCGTGGATGCCCTTAAGGACCTCGCCAAGGCTCTCGCCCAACAGGACATGAGCTTCGATAGTCAAGGTCAGTAGCATGGCGAGCCAGACAGCCAGGACAATCAGGGCCACCTTGCCAACCAGCTTAAGCAGCCTAACGCGGCTGGCCCAGGGGAATGAGCGCCAGGCTTCGGCAATACCAATCTTGCCTGAGCCGCCAACAATGGCCGGGGTGGTCTTGCCGCCAAAGGTACGGTCGAACGAGACGATCGTCTCGTCCTCGTCGGGGAGCATCGAGGCCGCAACACGAACCATTGCAACGGTGGCGGGGATCTGGAGCAAGATGTAGAGTATCAGGACGAGCAACATGCCGAAGAAGCCCTGGGCGGCAATGGCGTAGAGGTCGCGCTTGCCCGGATTGTACTCGGGGTCCTTCATATGCCTAAGGCTGCCGAAACTGCCGCAGACCAGCACAGGCAGGACAGCGACAATCTGTGTGGCTAGAGCCCATAGAGCGACAGCGGGGGCAATCTTGGGCCAGGTGCGGAACGAGGGGATACGGCGGTACCAGCGTCTGGGCGACGGTTCGCTGATGACGACGTGAATCCAGGTCATGTGGATGGTGGCGGCGGCAATTTGGGCCAGGATGACGCTGAGCCCGACATAGATACGGTTGTATCCAAACAGGGGCGACAACATCGACGTGATGATGCCGACGGCAATATTCCACAGCATGTACAGTTTCAGGCCACGGTAGCGGGCCCAATAGCCGCCGCGTCGCTGGAGGTGCTGGATCGAGGCTCGCAGCGACGCTGTCACAGGCTTGTTCCGCATCAAATGAAGCTCCACGTCATCGGGCTTAGGTGCTCCGGCAGTGGGAGCAGCGTCTGTCTCATCCTCCGCTTCTGCCTCTTCGTACGCCGGAGGGGCAGCCGCCTCGTCTTCAGATGGGCCAAGAGAATCGACGGGCAGGTAGGCTGCGGTCTCGGGCGACTCAATCATGCACAGCGTCGGTAGCAGATGACCGTACGTGTAGTTGATGCCGAAAAGGAGGAGGAAGAAGCCCATCGAAGTCAGCAAGAGGACCAGAAGGCGAAGAGGAGGGGGCGATGGAGTGTCGCCGCCGGGGCCTCGATTGGTGCCATGATTGCCCCCGACCCCGACTGCAAAGGCGGGGCCGTTGAGGCTGCGGTGGACAAGATGGATTAGAGACATTGGGGGTGATCGTCGGCGTCGAGACGACAACAAGAGCAAGAACGAGATGGAGAACGAGAGCGAGGACGAGGACGAGCGGGTGTGAGCAGCAGCAGGGAGGACGTAAGACAACGCTCAGGTTAGGCAGCCTCGTTTCCTGCAGCCCAACCGTTTTGGGTGGCGCCAACACGTGATGCCACTTAATTGGATGGTGAAACGCGGCTGAGACACTAGGTCAGAATACAACTCGGCGGCTCATCGGTAAAACTCAGCAGGTGATGCCAAGCCGGACAGGTGCAGTGACGTCGTGGTTTGGATGCCGCTTTTGTTTTGGTGGTAATTACCATACCATACCCCATCTATGTGGCAATTACCACATCTCTATGCCAATGGTATTAATACATATGGTCCTTCCCACCACTCGACCCTCGATTCGAGCATTGATCCCTCCCAATCAGTCTATCACCTATGTCATGGATGTCGAATCTTCAAGGGGCACTCTCCGCTTATATGGATCCGGTGAAGGCGACGATAAGGTCCATCCCCACGAGGGAGTGCCGAGTCCGGCGCCAAGCGCGTCCTCTCGGCTTCTCTCACGCTCACTATCCAAGCAGCTGGTTCATGGCCTTGTGAGCAAGCTCGACGCCCAGGAATGTGGCGGCGTTGGCGGGCACAGCGCGGGCCAGGGCCGGGCCGAAGCCAGGGAAGAAGGCCTTGATGCCGCCGGCCTTGTACAGCTGGCGGACGGTGCCGGTCAGGGTCGGGTTGCCCTCGGCGCTCTGCAGACGCGACTTGACCGTGTCGACGGGGAAGACAGGAATCCACATGGCAATACCGGCGGCACCACCAGCGGTCATGACCGCGCCCAGGCTGAGCTCGCCGGTCGAGTTGCCGTCGGCGTCCTTGGGCGAGAGTGCGCGCTTGACGGATTCGTAGACGGCAAAGTAGGCGGCCGAGCCAGGCCCATCGCGGGCCAGGGTCATGGCTGAGCCCCGAAAGACAGAGCGGATGCCGCCCTCGGCGTACAGCTGACGCACCACGTCCAGCCCGTTCTTGTACTTGGGCTGCTCGCCGGGCTTGAGCTCCTTCTGGCCCTGGATCTGCAGCAGCACCTTGACCCGCTCAAACGGAGCTGTGATCAGCGTCATCGGGATCGCGCTGAAGAAGCCGGCCGCCGAGATCTGGCCGATCGTGTACTGTGGCACCCCGTTCTTGACCTCGACTGTGCTCACTTTCTCGACCAGCTGCTTGCCAACACCGTAGCCCCAGAAGCTGACGGCAAACATGGGCGTAACGCCAACCAGGGGGGCCGACACGCCTGCATAAAGGCCGCGGCGAGCTCCCTCGCGAGCTATTGTCTTGCGCACACAGTCGAGTGCTCCGCTGTACACGCCCTTTTCTGCTGTCTGCAGCCGCACCTTGACCAGGTCGAAGGGGTGGCCGACAATAACGGCACAGACGCCTCCGGCACCGCCGGCCACAAAGTCCCGAAGCTGTGATTTTGCAACCTTGGCTGCCGGAGGCGTCTGCTGCTTAATCGCGCCATTGCCCTCCGCGGGCACGGCAGAATCGGACATTGTGTGTTAACAGCACGATCCAGGCATAAGCGGCTTGAAACGACAGTAGGCGGGCGGCGGTGAGACGAGGGGTGGTGGTGACGCTGAGATGCACCACGTAGCTGTCGTGTGTGTGCCTGGATATACGGAGTGACAAGAAAATCACCGCCTTGCACTGATGCAGAGAAGCTGGATGCTCGTTGACGATCCTTTTGATTGATTCGATTGTGGCTTTCGTCATTTGCTGCTCAAACAACCGAGGCTCGGAAAGAGGCGGCCTTGGCAGTGCGCAAGACCACACAAAATAAATACAAATCACGAAATAAAACATCGACAGCAACATACAAGGCTTGTTGCTCTTACTGAGAGCATTGTCGGTACAGCGAATTACTTGTTGACAGTATCATATCAATTAATCAATTCAACCCTCTCTCTGTTCATGCCTTCTTTTCGGATGCCTTGATCCGTACAACTTCATACTGTAGAATCGAGAATGCCTCTCTCGGGTGGAAGAATCCAATCTGGTATCATCTGGTTTGGTTCGTTGTCGTTGCCGTCGTAGAAGAACCAGAGCAAATCTTTGTCTGGCTCTCGCAAGAGTCCGCCTCCTCTTGAAAATGCTGCTGCAGAAATATATATAAACATTAAAGGCAAAAAGGAAACTCCTCGCGGAAAATTCATTCCTACTTTTGATTGTGGTCCCACTGCAATATGGGAATATGTCAGCCGCAAACGGGTTCAAAGGACGGATGGCGCCGTGTGCGTGGTGTGGATGTGAGGCAAGCAGACATTTCATCCTCTCTTTTCCTCATCATCCCCACTCCCGCTCCCTTCTCTCCATCCAGCCATCCTACTGTTCCCATTCGCCGGCCTGGAAAAAGGCATCGTCGTGTGTGCCTGTTCGTTGCAGACCCGACATTCGGTTGCGTGATCGGGACAGACTTGCGCTCTCGTCGACTCGGTCGTCCAGCTCGTCGCCCCGCGGTCCGAGATGTTGTTCAAAGGCCGATTCATCCACAAACGTGAACCCCCGGAATGCGTTCTGCATCGTCGGGCTCAGAGGCGTCGAGGCCGGGGCAGCATTACCGGCAAGAGCGGCAGCCCGTGCATTTAGCGACGACGACGTATTGAGCGCATTGGTAAACTCCGGGTCAAAATTAGATGTGTCTGCCTGCGACGACAACTTCGGCTTGAACGGTGGGACCAGGTTCTTTTTGGCCAGCGCGTCCCAGTCAACATCGGCGAAGAAGGGGTGTTCCATCAGCTCGACCGCATCTCGTGTCGCACCCAGTCGGTGCTTGGGATTGCGATTGAGCAGGCCCTTGACAAAGTTGCGCCCTTCAGTAGAGAGGGCATCGCGTGGGAAGCGCACTTTGCCAAACGCTATGTTCTTGTACATCTGCTGGGTATCCTCTGCATAAAAGGGAGACCAGCCACAGCACATTTCGAACACAAGCACGCCCAAGGACCAGAAGTCGACCATCTTGGTGTAGCCTTGCTCGTCCAAGAGCACTTCGGGGGCCAGATACTCGGTTGTGCCGCAAAAGGTGTTGGTTGTGTCATTCTTGGTCAAATTGGCCTTGGACAGGCCAAAGTCGCACAGAGCGATGTGGCCGTTGGCGTCCAGAAGGATATTCTCCGGCTTCAGGTCGCGGTAGACAATGTCGTGCTCGTGCAGGTGCTTGAGCGCCAGAATGAGCTCGGCAATGTAAAACTTGGCCCGGTCCTCCTTGAAGCGGCCCTCTTTCTGCAGGTGCCAGAACAGCTCGCCGCCGGACATGAAGTCTGTCACGAGGTAGAGATCAGTCGGTGTCTGGAAGGAGAACTTGAGGCCGACGATGAAGGGCGAGTCAGCCATGGCGGTGCGGACAAGGATGTTTCGCTCCCCAATGGTGTGCTGGATCTCCTTCTTCTGGATAATAACCTTCTTTGACAGCACCTTCATCGCGTAGATTCTCTGTGTGTCTTTCTTGCGCACCTGATACACTTGGCCAAACGTGCCCTTGCCAATTAGTTTCAAAATATGAAAGTCGTTTGGTCCAAACGGACGCCGTTCTGACTTGGAGAATTGCATCGCGATGTGGATTTCACCCGTGATGTCCTTATCCTGGAGGCCCCGCGGCCCAAGGGCAAAGAAGCCTTCGAGGAGGGGCTGCTTATCCGTCAAGTTCAGACACAGCCTGACGTGGCCGAGGAAGGTATCCTGGTGCCGGTCATACACCGACACATCCAGTTCCGACTGCTGTCCAGTCACATCACTGCACATCACAGCGTCAGCCAGGGCTGTCTTGCCGTCTCAGGAGCGGGCTGACTTACAATACAGCCTCATGATCCCACTGCGGGTCGGTAACTCTTTGCAGGCGCGGGGGAACGTCACCCATGCCATTGGTGCTGCTCTGGCGGCTACGCGTGGGAATGGCCATGGCCTTGCCCATGTCACTGTCAGTTCGTCGGATAGGTATTGAATGGTGCCGCTGGTCAGGCTGCTCCTGCTCTTGCCCATCCACATCCATAACATCATGTTTTGGGCCCTTGGAGATATACTCATTGTACTCGAATACACAGACCACGTAGGGATCAAATGCCGGCTTCAGGTTTCTGCCCTCTGCAATCTTGACGGCCAGCTTGCCGCGTGTGCTAGCTGCTGGCAGCGTTCCAACCGCCGATCTATTCTGCTTGTCTGTCTCAGACACCCCATCCGAGGCCAGGGGCGACTGCGGTCGGTCTTCTTGCGACAGGGCGCGGGGAGTATGGGGAGGAGTAGCCTTTGCACGCGACCCAGAAGCCGCGTCTAAAGTTAGCCCACTTTCTTCAGCAGATTGGGGCTGCGGTGGAGGGGCTCTGGATGGGCGAGAGGGTGCTGGCGATGACGGCGGCGGTGATGATGGTGATGAAGAGGCCGGGTTGGAAATGTGAGCCGCGGAAACATTGCTTTTGGTCACACTTGCCACCGGCAGAGACTGTGGGCGACGGGGCTTGCCGCTCAAGTTGCTTTTGGGTAGCACAAAGTTGCGCAATGCCTGGGCAATTGACTGGAAGCCCGACTCCAACAGGCCAGTCTCTGCCGGGTCGCCGTCTCGTTGGATGACCGAGGCAGCCGACGAGATGGGCGTCGGTGGCAGGCGCGACCGGTCCTCGACTGCTGCAGGCTTGGCAGTGGTCTGCTCCTCGGGCGGAGGTGTCGGTGCCGCCGCACGCTCGACCATGACGAGTGAGCCGATGGACGAGGCCGACGGACGCCGCGCGGGGTCCTTGCCGATGACCTGTTGTCTTGGTGTGTTTGAAGCCTGGGGGATCCTCTCCGTCGTGTCCGCGGTTTGGATCTTCCGGAGGGGTGAATGGTGGGAAGGCTCAGAACCCACCTGACCAAAGTAGCCCGGCATTATGCCAGGCGAGCGCTTGTCATGGAAGTCTGGGCGCGGGGTCTCGACCCCCGACGGCGTGGGCGAGCTGTAGCCGATGTGGTCGTGCATGTTGTCGCGGAGCTCGTGGCGGGCGCTGCTGTATGCGGGTCAGTGGGCGCCGGCTTGGAGATGGTACAAGGCAACAAGGTGGAAGCTGCAGCGACGGCGACAGGCGATCAAGACAATGGGCATGGCCGACTGGCGGCTGCAAGCCCCTTTATCACGGCTGCCGGGCCAGCGGCCTCTACCGTGGCTGCTGTTGGCGTCAAGACGATAGTTGGCTAAGTCGTGGAAATTTTCAGCGTTGCATGTGATAGGGCGTTGCGATGGGCCAGGATAGACGAGTGGCACCAAGAACCATGTACCAAGCAGCGAGCGGCGAGCAGCCCGTGCACCGAGCACTCACTCACTGCGGTCATGTCACAGCAGCGGCAGCGGGCGGTGGCGGCAGCATTGGCCTTGGGTCACGGGCAGGCAGGCACGAAATGACGAAAAAGGAAAGAGCAACGTACTTCTGAGCCACAGCTTGCTTCAACAAGTCTTCTGCATGGTACGGGTTGACGCCAGCATGTGCCATAGAGGGCAGTGGTTGCTTTACAGCTCAAGCCAGCGTTGACAGTGTCGAGTACGTCAAGTGCTGGCAGTACGGGCGAGGGGGTCGTGCCCTCACGGCGGCGGTCTGGCCTTAGCAGGCTCTCACACCAGCACTGGCGTCACTTGGAGACCTCGGAAAGGTGTCGGCAATGGTTGCGGAATGCCAACCACTAGTAAGCTACTAGTTGGGTGACGTATGTGGATCTTGAACGTCTGTGGAGTGGTGTTGAGCTCTTGTTGGGTCCACGGCGGTGATGGCGGGGGCGGCAACCACGACACACATCAACAGCGGCGGTAGCGACAGTCTGGCGAGTGGGAAATGGCTGTATACAAATCGGCTGGGGACGCTGCTGCCAAGGGCCAAGGTCAAGTGGCCGACATGGGCAAAGCCTTTGCAACAACAGGCACGAACGAGGGCGGGTTTGGGGTTTGGGGCGCGACTACGTATAAACTGACTCAACCAAGGAAGAGCAACCGATGGGGCAAGGTTGTGGCAACTGATTGGCCCAAGCCAACAGAAGCAGGCTTGAAAAAAAGAGCGAAAAAGCCGCGAGGAGGTGAGCAGGCTATCGTCATCGCCTTCTACCATTCTTCCATCCACCAGGCTTGTCTTCACTTGCCTCTGGCTCGTCCACTCCAGGCTCGAGCTGACGTCGTGACCGCTTGGCTGCCGGCAGAACCGTACCAGGAGCAGGAGCCACTCACAGGCCACAGCACCCCAGAAAAGTTAGCAGAGTGCCCAAGTCCAGTTGCTGTGCGAGTAGTGAGTAATTAATCACTAATATCCACTCACTCACTACGAGGCTTCTCAGCTCAGGCGGAATGGATTATTGCCTCGCACTTGACTGGCCAAGTACCCTCAACTTGCCCCCCGCCCGGCCCCCACTTCCGTCTTGATACTGCTGGAACTTGCCACCCCATCCGTCTCTACTCTTGCTTGGTCAGTCTTCGTCCAAATGACAAACTGAGCCAGCTGACTCTCATCGTATAAGTGAACACACTGTCTTAATATGTCCTACGTACTACGCAACCGTCTCCTGCTGCCCAACATGACAGCAGAATACCGATCGGACCCGAAACGCTGGGATTCTAAAGTTTTCCCCCCACCAACGCAATTAATTCAGTACCAAGATGCTACTCATCACTCTTCCCCCAAGGATTGATACCTGGGGGCTTTATACTTTGCGTTCAAGCTTTTATAGTACTTTTATCATAGGTCAAAAAGAGCGAGGAACAGCAAAGCCAGGGTGGATGACTTGGCTGTCCTTCTGTAAATTTCCTAGTTGACAGCAGGAGACCTGTGAATGAGGTGCCAAGAGAGCTGTAATGGGTGAGTGGGGGACTGATAGCCAAAAAAAATACACCACCGGATAAGGCACAGAAGAGGCTTTTGCGGGTCCTTGAACTTCTGCCTCTTGCTTTTACCTGCCACGAGCCTGCAACATGCGGGGTTTGGAGTCCTCTTACTCACACACGAGATGCAAAGATGCTAAATATGCCAAGCACTCGCCGCTCGGCGCTAGTGCAATATCCTAAACTCTAATCTGTGTTTGGAACAACATGTACCTTTACACGGGTGCGAAGTGAGTAGGTCATCTCAACAAGAGCCCATTCACTGTAGCCAAGCTGTCACCTTCTGCGTTGTGCCAATTCTATCATGGCTCGCCGGCCTCGGCTGGCTGCCCAGGCCGCGGCTGCCTACATGCGAAGTGTGTACCCCGTTCCTGTCTCCAGTCGGCGTAAATACCTGACCCGACCAACTAATCCCCTGCAGGTAGCAGTCGGCTGCCCAACTTGTCCGATAACGAAGACGAAGAGATGACCGATGCCCCTCCTCTCGCCGATGCCTCCACACCGCAAGATGATGACGAACCCGCCGCGGAACAGGACGACGGAGATGGCGAGGGCGATGAGGACGACCAGAATGATGGCGAAGACGACGCTACCCCACAACAGTCCCCAAGACCCTCTCGCTCCAGCACCCCACGTCGGGGCCGAGGCCGAGGGAGGGGCCGAGGGAGGGCCAGAGGGCGGCCTGGACGCCCGAGCAGAAGGGAGGCCGGCGCGTCGGACGACGAGACCAACGAGCTTGCATCAGACACGCCACTGTCCAAGCGAAGAGCTGGCTTTCGCGGCGGCCGTGGTGGCGGCAGATGGGCAAAGTACAAGGCCAATCTCTCGCGGCAGACGGCCGTGCCAGTGGACGAGGAAGGCAATGTGATGGAGATCGTTAACGACGAGGTGCTTCTACCTGACGACCCCGAAGGAGTCAACAAGGTGGATGAGAATGGCTATCTGAAGGATGGCAGGGAGTATCGTGTGCGGACCTTCACCATCCTGGGTCGTGGGAAGAGACTCTACATGCTGTCGACCGAGCCAGCACGATGCATCGGCTTCCGCGACTCATACCTTTTTTTCCAGAAACACAAGCACCTGTACAAGATTCTCATCGACGATGATGAAAAGCGCGACCTTATCGAACGCGATCTCATGCCCAACTCGTACAAGGGCCGTCAGATCGGCGTGGTCACAGCGCGCTCCGTCTACCGCGAGTTCGGCGCCAAGATCATCATTGGAGGCAAGAAGGTGATCGATGACTATTATGCCCAGGCAGCTCGTGATCGCGGGGAGACCGAGGGCGAGCTGGCGGTGCCAGAGGACCGGCTCCCGCCGGCGGGAGAGCCATACAATCGCAACCAGTACGTGGCCTGGCACGGCGCTAGCCAGGTCTACCACGCGCCACTTCCTGGGGCACCAGCACAAGAAGGCAAGAGTCAACAAGCCAAACGCCGTCGAGTATTCATCACAAGTGACAACTGGATGTTGGAGCATGCCAGGAGTGCCTCACAATTCAACCATAACCTTTGGGATGCCCGAAGACAAAACTTTGATGGCCTTTACGACATCCACACAAATTCGATGCAGTGGCCCAGCCATATGCAGCCTACACACGCCCGGTGGGAGAAGATCGACGACGAGGCAGCCCAGGAGGAGAGTGCTGATCTTGGCGTCGCTCACCGCTTGCCGCCAGTGAAGCCGGTCTACTCGAGGAACTTTCGCATCCACGACCTCTGCCTGGAAGGGCCACCGGACTCGACGCTTGGAAAACCAGGCTTTAATGTGAACGAGACCAGTCTTGCTTCCATTCCACCACACATCCTGGACGAGTTGCCGGCTGAATGTATGGAGGCTTTGCACACGGCCGTGCAACGCCAAAGCGATTGGCAGGCTAAGTGGTCGTGTGAAAGTACGGACGGTCTAAGAGCGCACTTTTTGCCCTCGATTGAGTGGTATCCAAAGTGAGCGCCAACGACTACCTCAAATCAGGAGGCATCTGTCAGCCTGCACAGCGCTGCTGAAGCTGAAGCTGTGCCTCGCCTTGCATCCAGCTGGTAGCCGTTGGCAAACCATTGTATGCCAATTGCACCAGACTGTGCCCAGACACTAAATCCTATTTTGTGATTTCCGATACAAGCACTCCCAGGCATTTATCCGGCCGGCTGAAGGGAGAAGTTGCAGCAGCACATGGCCCCTGGTCAAGTCATCGTTTGGACTTGTGGTCTGCCAAGACCAATACAACCATTCGGGCAGTAAATGTAACAAAAATAGCTAGCCTCCTAGAATTTCTTTCTTTTCTTGCTGAGCAATCTCTGGCAGAGGAAGGTGTGCAATAGTTTGTCTGTGTATAGAGTTCTAGACATGTCAGTCTCGTGCTTGGGGTGCTTGGGGCGGAGTGGGGTCTGGCAATGTGGTGCACAACCACGATTGGCTGTGATTCATAAAAGTTTGCTTGTGGACACAACGGGTCTCGTGCTTGCTGCAAGCTTTTGGGGGGGGGATTCTGGGGCATCCGATGGAGAGCTTTCAGATGCTGAAGAGACTAATAATGGGACCTTCTGCAGCGGACTGCGTAATGTCAGCATCCCAGCCTCGAGCCTGGATGCTTCTTCAGGCACCGGCCAAGACGGGCCGGGACAGGCGGCTGAGAGCCTGACAGCGTGAGATGGCACCTGATCGGCAGGGAGAAAGGCGAATGTGGGATGAAAGAATCAGGATGCAGCCCTGTAGCACTGGCGGTGGTGGTGCTGAACGAGCGTGCATGGTCTTCTGTATTTGCCGACGGGATTCCGAGGGAAGGAGTCATGATGACAGTATGCTACTGAGTTGTGGGCCAGTCGAATCTCTGCGCCGTCATCCTATGCAATAATAATGTCGTAGGAGTGGGCGGCGAGGAGGCAAAAATTGGGAGGGGGGCGTCCACTAACTCTGAGTAGCTAATGCCGCGAGCGTAGTTGAGTGTCCGCAGCGCTGTCCCAGCAGGGATAGGGGGGCCGAGGGGCTCCATCAGCCGAACAGCCTGTTTTTCATAGGCCCGTTCAGCCCACCCACTGGTGCTTTCCCTCCTCTGGCTTCCGTTAGGTTGGGCGCCACTCCGCTCTTTTCTCGCGGCCTTGCCTTGCTTGTTTTCCTGCCGCAGCACTGGCTGGTGTAGGCCTTTGCACAGTTTGGCAATATTCTTCCCACCTCCCTCCTCCTCATCCTCCTCCTTGTTGTGCCTTCTCCTATTCTTGAAACTTATCAACACCCTCCTCTCCCTCACCCCTTCAACACTACTCAGTGGACAGGACGCCTTCGATTGACTCTTCCTGGCCCCCGCCCCCCCTTCTCCGGAGCTAGATTGCCAATCGGCCGCCCAATTGTTTCGACTTGGAGGTTCGGGCTCCTTGCAATCTCATTTCGGAAGGCCGTCTGATTCCCCCAGCCACCAAGACCTAGACCGGTACCTTGTCTCAGGAGCCTGACACCAGAGTGAGAAGGGCCGTCGCTGGCATCGAGCCCGATTATTCGCGAGAGCAATCTCGACAACTTGCCCCTTCCCTTTTTTGCCTCGCACAGTGCTCGACTTGTTTCCGGTGGCGCCGGCAAATTCCTGGTGCCCCGTGTGGCGGAGCCGCCGTTGCCCCAAGCCTCGAGTGAAATCTTGCAGGCCCAAGTAAGCAGTTTTTTTTTCTGCCCTGCCTCTTCACTTTGCACGTCAGCTGGCTCGCCTGCTCCTTGATTTGTCCACGTCGGCAATCCACAATCAAGCAAGCGAAAGCAGCGGCGGATCTTCAGTCTCGATTTCCCAACAGTATGTTCATTTCCGCCGCAACGCCGCCACCCTCGTTGTACCTTCTAATCTCACTCCAAGCGCCTGCACAGTTCATGCATCGGGCCTTGCACGCTGACACCTTTCTCCTTGCATAGAACCTTCGCTATCTTCTCGGTCTCCTCTACCGCATCACGACGAGCTTTTCACTAAGTCCTTGTCGTCGGCCCTCGCATACGATCCCTCGTACCCCTGTGTTCGTTCCATCGTCACACGCATCATTTTCATCACAACAATAACAAACACAACACCAAACAAACCCTACCAGCGATCGCGACAGAGCTAACTGGTTCATCGCGAGCTAACTGGTTCATCACTTGCCTCGACTAGTCAACTCTTCGTTGAGCTCTGGCTACCTGATCAAGTCGATTGCCGCCGCCTGTCTATCGTCACGCTCATGCCGTGCATCTAAAGCGACATCAAAACAGTCTATTCCGCAAGAGCTTCGGCCTCCGCTCGTCCGCCGGACACAGCGATAACACCTGCAGGTCAGACACGCCTCCTGGCTGCCTGCCTGCCAACCTCGTTGGTTGCCCAGTATGCCTCACTACCAAGCCTGGGGCGTCAATGCCCAGTCCAACCGACTGCCACCCACGCCTCCCGAGTACCAGGGTACTTACCTGACTCCCATGAGCGCGGTGTCTGACCATGGCTTCTATCCTGCAACTGCCTACCACGGCCGCTCCAGCTCTTCTGGCGAAACCAGCGACCGATACTGCCATGGTTACCCTCACCCACCAAGTCGGTCGCTGTCGACTCACTCGCATCACCACGTCGGCCCGTTGCCAGCCGTCGAGTACCCCATCCAAGGCTACCCCGCCCCCGCTATGCCTCAATTTCAATATCCCACTGGTTCCATGCTTCCACCCATTCGGTCCATCGACGCAATTGAGACGTACAACCAAGGCTTTGCTCAGCAGCAACAGCCCAAAAAGGAGGAAAAGCCGACGGGTGGGGTTGCTCAACACCTCGACTACGAGATGGGGCTGATGTCAGCCTTTGTTGCTGAGATGGCCCAAGACCTGGTCAGCCCCGGCTCCACGCCTTCGGCACAATTCCGCAAGTATGTCTCTCAGATTCTCTCGTCTACACGACTGCCGAGCTCCACCATCATCCTCGGCCTATTCTATCTGTCGGCACGGATGAAGATTGTCAATGAACAGAAGCAGGACATGTCATCGGCGGGGATGGTTTACCGAATGTTGACGACATGCTTGCTCCTGGGATCCAAATTCCTGGATGACAACACCTTCCAGAACCGGTCTTGGGCCGAGGTCAGCAGCATTCCCGTCCAGGAGCTGAACTCGATGGAGTTGACATGGCTGGATGGCTTCAACTGGGAGATTCATGGTATGTTCCACCAAGACGGCGACCTGGACAAGTGGATTGCCCACTGGCACTCGTATGAGAAGCGAGCCAAGGTGGCCAAGGTCAAAGAGCTGCAGAAACTCGCTCCTATCGACACGACTATTCGCCACAGCCAGTCCGGGCACCAGCCAGTGCTCATGTCGCCCGATGGGCCGATTCCTCCACAGTACCAGTCCGGCCCGCAGTATGACACACAGTGGGCGAGACCATATTTCTGCGAGTACTCGCCGCCATCGGCGCCACACAGTGGACGTGCAACGCCTGAATACTACTCGAGCTGGTCTTATGCACCGACACCGACGTCGTTTGGGCGATACAGTACTGGATCGGCATATGCCTCGCAGACAGCCTACACACAGGCACCCTCGTACCATAGGCAGGGCTATGCCTACGCGCAAGGCGGCTGGACTGGACTCGGTGCCAACTGTGGAAGCACGGCAGGCGCCAAGCACCCAGAGTATTATCTGACCCAGACCGGCTACGGCTTGCAGACAGTCGTGGGTTGAAGAGGGAGTGCAAGCTGGGACGTCATTATTGACCTTTGTTTTACTGGTATGCCTACCGGACGGCTTATTTGCGACAACGAATGAGCGAATTTCCATTCTGGTTCTCGGACATGGGTTGGAGTTTCGATCATACAACAAACACAACAAAATAATAATCCGCCTCTACACCTGATGATTTCACGAACACAAAACTGGCCATTCATCCTTTCGGTCCCAGCATTCGATTCAGTGAGCGACTAAGTCCAGACCTTTTAGACCTTGCATTAGTCTTGCATCCTAGCGATGCGGCGTTTCATTCCATGGCCATCTGCAGCGTCCAAAAAGTCGAAAAAAGTATTGGCATGGGGATGGGAGGCGTTTGAGGGAATTTAAAGAGGGGGGTAGACGGGCAGGCCGATCCAACGGAGAATGGAGACATCATACACAGCGGCCATGGGATTTGCAGCAACAAAAACACAGTCTTTTCTTCCGAGTTTGTCTTTTGAAAGCGGTCAACTGCAGCATATGGTGTGGGGGAGGCGAGGGCAGCCACAGAGCTGTGTGATTGTGTTTCTAGATGCGCGTGGTCAACACGGCCGTTGCAACGAATATTCTGATAGACGGGCTAAAGCTGGCCCTTTTCCGATTACAGCGAGACACACACGACCAAGAAAAACAAAGCACCTGATGATATGGATGAGTGTCCTTTCTCGTCGATTACTAAGCGTATTCCTTATTTCCTGTGTAATAAAGTTTAGCCTAGGCTACGTTACGTTAGCGGCACTGCGTATTGCACGTCGCCTAGTACGGCAGACGACAGACGGCAGATGTGCAAGTTACGAGGTCATCACCATCAACAACAGCACTGGTCCTTAGCACCCCCCATCTCTCTCTACTCTTAACATCCGCCCTTTATCTCCTCTCCACTCCTTCTGCCACCCGTCCACCCGAGTCTCGTTCTCTCCACTAGACCCTTTCCTACTCCGGCCGCCTTCGATCATGTCCTCCCTGGAAGAGATCGAAGACTTGGAGCGAGAGGAGCGAGAGAAGGGCGACAAGAAGGATGAAGATAGCAAGGACAATGACAAGAAGGCGACAGATGGTGCCGCTGCTGCTGCAACGGAAACCGAAGACGACTATGTCGATATGGAGATTCTGCAGTCGTCAACCCGCGACATCATCAACCGGCGGCGTCTGCTGGAAAACGAGCTGAAGATCCTCAAGTCGGAGTTCTCACGGCTGAAGCACGAGGAGACGACGATGAAGGACAAGATCAAGGACAACATGGACAAGATCGAGAACAACCGGCAGCTGCCGTACCTGGTGGGCAACGTGGTTGAGCTGCTCGACCTGGACGTTGAAGCCGAGGCGGCCGAGGAGGGCGCCAACATTGACCTCGACGCCACACGTGTTGGCAAGTCAGCCGTCATCAAAACGAGCACGCGCCAGACCATCTTCCTGCCGCTGATTGGCCTTGTCGACCACGAGAAGCTCAAGCCGGCGGACTTGATCGGGGTGAATAAGGATTCATACCTGGTTCTAGACACCCTGCCGCCTGAGTACGACTCTCGTGTCAAGGCTATGGAGGTGGACGAGAAGCCAACGGAACAGTACTCGGACGTTGGCGGCCTGGACAAGCAGATTGAGGAGCTGGTCGAGGCTGTGGTCTGGCCGATGAAGGAGGCGGAGCGGTTCAAGAAGATTGGCATTAAAGCGCCCAAAGGTATGCCTTTGCCCTCTTACTGATGGAGAAAACCGTGGCTAACCTAACCTGTCGCAGGCGCGCTCATGTACGGCCCGCCCGGTACAGGCAAGACGCTGCTCGCCCGAGCGTGTGCGGCGCAGACCAACGCCACCTTCCTCAAGCTGGCCGGCCCACAGCTGGTGCAAATGTTCATCGGCGACGGCGCGAAGCTGGTCCGCGACGCGTTTGCCCTGGCCAAGGAAAAGGCGCCGGCCATCATCTTCATCGACGAGCTCGACGCCATCGGCACCAAGCGCTTCGACAGCCGCAAGTCGGGCGACCGCGAGGTGCAGCGGACGATGCTGGAGCTGCTCAACCAGCTGGACGGCTTCGCGTCGGACGAGCGGATCAAGGTGCTCGCGGCCACCAACCGCATCGACGTGCTCGACCCGGCACTGCTCCGGTCCGGCCGTCTGGACCGCAAGATCGAGTTCCCGTTGCCGAACGAGGAATCGCGGGCCCAGATCCTGCGCATCCACAGCCGCAAGATGACGGTGGACGAGGACTCGGTCAACTGGAACGAGCTGGCGCGCAGCACCGACGAGTTTGGCGGCGCCATGCTCAAGGCCGTCTGCGTCGAGGCCGGCATGATTGCCCTGCGCAAGGGCAATTCCAAAATCACTCATGAACACTATGTCGATGCCATCGCCGAGGTTACGGCCAAGAAGAAGGATACCGTCAACTTCTATGCTTGATTTGGGATTCCTGTCTTGTTTTTTTGAAAAAAAAAAAGATCAGAGTGGAACAGAGGACAGAGAACAGATAGAGGGAGAGAATGCCGTCTTGTTAGCTTCAGTCCCTTTGCCCCTTCTCGCTTCTTGAGTACTCGATATGATACCCTGCTTCAAGGAAACTACCGCCTGTAGAGATTAAGTCGAATGTCATTTCATTATTCATCAGGGGCATCAATCATTGCGTGTATATACGCCAGGGTATATACATCGGCTTCCAGTTCCTGCTCCTCACCTACCCCTTCATTAATGACCCCGTCCAGCCGGCATATATATGTGTGTATATGATGTATATATGGCACCTACCCTCCCTCCCGACCCCAGACCAAGTTGATCCATACTCTACACTCATATCTCATATCTCTCTATATATGTATATATCATCGCGTCGCGTCGCGTCGCGTCGCATGGCATGGCATGGCATGGCATCCCAGCAGCCCGGCTATTTGTTTTTTTTTGTTTTTTTTTTCATATTTCCTGTCCCCTAGAAAAAGACCAGCTCTGCAGCAAGCGCGACATCCCTGCCCTCGCGCTGGCCACGGCTGCGTTCGCGGAAGGTATGCTGCCACGGCGGCATGGTGGTGATGGTGGCGCTGCGTCTGTTGCTGTTGCTGTTGCTATTGCTGTTGCTGTTGCTATTGCTATTGCTATTGCTGCTGCTGTCATTGTTGTTGTTGTTGTCGTCGAGGGCTGAACCCGGGCGGCTCTCGGGGCCAGTGTTGCGGCTGCGACTGCGGCTGCGGCTGCGACTCCGGCTGCGGATGCGGTTGCCCAGCTCGTTGATGCCGGCGAAGCTGAAGCGTCGCGAGATGCTGGCGGAGACGCGCGCGGCTACGGCTTCGGTGCGGCGGCCGCGCATGATCCCGCCACTGCTGCCGGTATTACTGCTGCCGCTGGCGCTGGTATTGCCGTTGCCGTTGCCATTGACACTGCCGCTGACGCCGCCGCTGATGCTGCCGTTTCGGCTGCCGCCTCGGCTGCCGCCATAACTTGACACGGCGTAGTCGTCTGATGAGGAGCAGAACATTCGGTTGGTGTTGTTCCAGCCGCCGTCGCAGCCGTCCTTGATCCATTCGTCGTCCGGGTGCTCGGATAGGAGCGTGCTTGGTGGGGGCAGTGGTCGGGATCGGGAGCTCTTGGCCGACATGGCCACGGACACGGTCGATGCGGTTGCTGCCGGTGTGACGACGCGGACGGTCTTCTTGGTCGATGGTGCCTGAGTGGTGTTGTCATCTTCGTTGATTCTTGTCGCTCTTCTCGCCCTCGTTCTCTCTCCATCCTGCTCCGGCTCCAAGCTTTGTCCGGCCTGTTGACGCTCGCTGACGCGTAGGAGCTCGGCCCAGCCGACGAGGCCGCCGTTGGCGTCGCGTCCCGGGATGTCCGGGTACAGCCAGAAGAGAGGCTTGGGTGCCGGCGCCGGCGATGAGTCTGTGGGCAACAGGGATGGGCGTCGGCCCAGTCGGCCGGACAGTGCAGTCTGGCTGCTGTTCATGTTGTAGTTGCTCCCAGCGACTGCTGCTGCGGCCTCGATCGCTGCTGCCACTGCTGATGCTTCCACTCCACCTACAGCTCCTGCGGCTGCGGCCTCTGCGGCCTCTGCGTTTGCTGTGCCAGGTCGGCTGTTCCGCTCACTCCGGATTGCGGCACGGCGCTTGAGACTTGAAAGATCGTACCCTGGCTCGGTGCTTGCACCCACCGCATTGACCATGTGGTCCGCTGTGCAGTAACTAGCCTGAGACCTAAGCCCGTGCGTGCGTGTGGGGATCTTAGAAGCAGGCAGGTAATGCTCCGATCGTCCTCGTTGCTCGTCGCAGCTTTGGCAAATGACGTCCCTGTGGCTGTCGACAACAGTTGCGTGCTCCGACCTGGGGCTGTCGTTGGTCGTGATTGTAGAGTTTGTCGCCGCCCTCGTGATGGAAGAGCCCGGATTGCTGCTGGACCAGCTCGAGCTCGTGCTCAGGTTCTCGTCATCCCTGGCCTGCATGTGGCTGACGGCCATGTTTTTAGGGGCGGCACGCGAAGTCGAGCGCGAGGTCGAACGAGGAGTTGAACTAGCAGTTGAACGAGGGAGCCGGACTGGACTCGCCTGGCGGGTTGTCGTTGTCGAGCCTCCTATGGCCACCATGCGTGGCGGCGTGGACGGCCGGGAGTAAGACTGAGTTCTGGCAGCAATGGCCCGAAGGTCCTTGCTGGAGGGCTTGTTCTTCGCAGCAGCTTTGGCAGCTTCTTCATTGATCAGCCGCTGTGCACGAACACGGGCAGCCTGAAGACTGTTGCTCGACGCTGCTGACGCTGCTGGATTCTGACCGGTTTTCATCCAGAACACATCCTCTGGTCTAAGCATGTTTGCATTTTCCACTTTCCGGCACACAGCTTGAAGAGCGCCCGGTGGCGAGACATCGCGTGGAGCCCGCAAATAGCGCAGGGCTGGGAAGCCGTGATGGCTGATGGAGAGGGCAAGGTGCTCGTTGACCGTCAGCTTGCCGGGGTTTGCTCGCCGGAGAAAGTCGGAGGAGGCACGGGCGAACTTGCGGGACGGTGCCACTGGCTCTGCGACATCCCAATGGAGAAACTGCAGGGAGAAGGAGGCAAGAAAGGGCTGAGAGACGACGGCATTGCTGGGTGGCAACGCGGGCACAAGATCCGACTGCAAGATGGTGAATCGCCGCAGTCTGTAGAGACCAGACAGGATCTTGGAGATGGTCACCAGGGAGGTGAGGGCCTGGTGGATCAGTGACAGCCGCTCCAGACGAGAGGGCACAAAGGAAGCGGCCCATCTCGCAAGGCCGGCATCGGTGATGCCTCGATTCTGCTCCAGCCGGAGAGCCTTGAGCGTCGAGGGAAGAGCGAGCAAGGTGGCATCGTTGACATCGTCAGCATCAAAGGAGCTGAGTCCGAGATGCCTCAGACTGGGCAGCGACTGCAGAATCTCGAGCAAGACGTGCTCTTCCAGCACGCCGGCCGAGCCCGGCGAGCACAGCAGCAGCGTCCTCAGCCGGGCCCAGTTTGCGTGGTAGGAGACAAACTCACGGTGCTGGGCAGGAGACAACAGGCCCGGCGGCGGCCGATCGCGCGCCCTTTTGGAGACCTCCGCATTCTCTGCAATGACCCAGACGTGCGTTGCCAGCCTTGGCCGCGTCGACAGCGCATAGGCCAAGCGGTCAAAGGTATGGGCATAAAAGGCATAGAAGCCGGTGAAGGACTCCAGATTGGGGCAACACATTACCAGGCTGGCCAGGATGTTGACATACTCGACGTACGCTGGGTTCGGCTCGTCGATGCGGCCTGGCACGGAGCGGGAGATCATTGGGTCCGGCACATGCAGACGTCGAACCAGCGCCGCCAGAGTGGAATTGGAGCGCAGAGTACGGCGCAGGAGGACGAGGCGGGTGCCGTGCTTGATGCCCAAGCATCGCTGCTGGTCAACCGAGTCCCTCCCAACAATCTGGATGGAAGCATAGAGCCGATCTTGAGTGGGCAAAGAAAAGGCCCGACAGGTTTGCGACAGCGCCGAGAGATCGCGTAGGTAGCAGGTGGTGCATGAGGTCGAAGTGCGCGAGAGGTGAAGCTCCCGGAGGTGATCCAGGACCAGGTCCAAGGCTGGTCTGCACAACTGACGCCAGTCCGCGCCCAGGCTGTCGTTCCTGGTCAATCGATCCGAGCGGCGGTGACTTGGCGCAGAAGACGGGCGCAGTCGTCCGCGTGCAGTTTGGTGTTGTAGATGCTGGTGTTGGTGTTGGTGTTGGTGTTGAGGCTGTTGGTGTTGGTGTTGGTGTTGAGGCTGTTGGTGTTGGTGTTGCTGCTGAAGTTGAGGTTGCTGCTGCTGCTGCTGCGGCTGCTGCTGCTGCTCCTTGCCAGCAGTGCTCTCATTCTGATTCAGACTGTTGTACAGTGGTCATGGTCAGCGTGTGTCCATCGCAGAGGAAGAGAACAAATCCGGGCTCTGTGATTCGCCATACCTCCTCACCACCACGGCAGCCTGCTGCTTCTTCTCTCTCGCATGGAATCTGTATCCCCAGCTGAACTTCTTCTCCTGCCCGCCCGATCGAGGCACAGGCGACATTGGCCGGTTGAGGGCAACGGCGGCCATGTCGAATCGAACGCAACAACACTGATCAAGCGAGGGGCAGGCAAAAACGCACAAAGAATCAAAAGAAGATATTTCCTGATCTCTCCCCTTCATCCTTTTTCCCTTTTTTTGGTTGTGCATGAGAGCATTTCCCTTGTGGATGAGCCAAAGCACCACCTGGCCAGCTGCTCCGAAACCTGCTTTTCGGGGCGTTCATGCAAATGCATGTTTAACGGGAACGGCCCACCAATCGCATGGGATCCAGACTGCCGGCAATCGTCTGTACGGTGCCACATGCCCCGAGGGAAGTGGGCTTGAAACCGCCCAAGTGACAGCTTTGCTCTCATGTCGTTGAGCAATGCAAATCAGCACCCCCGACACACACGGTGTGTGCACAGCATTGCATCCCCCCTCCTCAACAAGGGGGCAGGGCGGGGTGAGCTAGCAACGGGCGTGAGTGGCGCCCGAGTTTAACTGGAATAGAGTTGCGGTAGGGGCAGGGGAGAGCCCCCAGACAGGGTTGCGCTAGGGCTGTCCCAGGGTTGCGCCAGGCTTTGGCAGGCTTGGGCAGGCTCCGACATGGGTATACATCCGCCTATCTGTATTGTCTATACTCAATTCGCCAGGTCTGAGACACGTGGTGCCTAAGCCGGACGCCGTGTGGAAGGCGCGCGGCCATGGATTCGATCTTGGGCATGTACGTGATGTGACACCACATTCCCATCAACTGCATGCCCGTCATCTTCCCTGCAAAATCATTATCTCGAAAAGAAAGGGAGAAAAAAACCGCTCAATGGCCTTTGTGCGATCTCAATTAACTTACACCAATTAAACCGTCGCCTAATTAGGAGTGGAGACGAAAAGGAAGCAAAGACTAACTCAAACAAAGTATGGTTGATAACTCAGTTATACACCGTAAATACTCCATCGTAGTGTAATTAATTATTCACTAACTTCCCTCATAATGCGCGGCGCAGGAGAAAAACGAAAAATGATGACTGTTTTTCAAAAGACCCCGACCGCCACTTGATCCTTCCTGTCGAAGTCGCTGCCATTAATTATTCAGACCCTTTTCAGACCCTTTTTTTAACTTAACCGTAACTCCTTTTTTTTTTCTTTTTTTTTGTCCTTCCCCCCTCGTCTCTCTTTCGGTCTGCAGGCACGACAGACAAATAATGAGCCAATAATCCCCACCAACCTACTCCCCTCCTTTCCCCCACCTCTCACAACCCCCCCTCCCCCCCTGGGCTGAGTGATCAAGCATCCCCCTTTTGCTGTCATGCCGACGATCGCTGGTCGTCAGCGACCCATTGAGAAATTTGCTGAGACGGTGGCGAAATGCTCTGCTGACGTATGCTATCTTGCTGCTACCTGAAGTTCATAAAGCTAGACTGACGATCTTCATCTTCAAGGCAACGGCCTATGGCAAGTGCATCGTCGCAGACTATCAATCTGTACACCAGAACATGTGTGCAAAGGAGTTTGCAAAACTCAAGGACTGCTATTTGGTTAGTCTGCACTCAAACCTCATGCCATCGCCGGCCAATGACAACGGCATTCATTGTGTTTGCACTGCAGACTCAAACACACTTCTCTTGCTGTCACCTCGTCTTTGTTGTTCGTGTGCTCTACTGACCATTGGCTCTACTTTCCATCTAGCGACACGCTAAGAAGCAATAAAGTCCGATGATCACCATTCGTCGTCACACACACTGTGCCCAGTACGAGCTTTGAGCAATCACAGCTTCACAGCTTCACAGCTTCAGCAGTCGCAGCAATACGATCGCTTTTTGCACCTCCTGCTCCTCTTCTGCAATCACCTCTTGCTTCACTCCGTTGACGACGACTTGCTTGTCCAGCGGCCTCCTCAGCGCCTTTTCAATGTACTTGCCTTGACTCTCAAATGCCTCTTCTAGGCCCACATTGTCCGGGTCCGACTTGACATGGAACTCCATCTTCACATCGTCCGTCGGCTTAAGACCCGCTTTCTTTCGCAACTGCTGCACCCGCGTGATGATCTCGCGGGCCAAGCCCTCCTGCGCCAGCTCAGGGTAGATTGCACTGTCCAGAATGGTGATGACAGCAGAGTCCGAGTTGGTTTCTTGGTCCTTGTTGGCTTCGTCTTGCTTCAGGAAGCGCTTGACGACAAGATCGCCGGGTCCGAGCTCCTTTCCAGCCACCGTCACCTTGCCGTCGCGGAGATACTCCTTGCACTCTTTGCTCGACAGACTTGGCAGCGCCGCCTTGACCTTTTGCATGTCCTTCTTCAACTTCTGGCCAAGAACCTTGAAGTCGGCTGACACAGAGTATTGCACATTGTATTTCTCTTCATCAGACGACAAGACAAGGTCCCGCACGTTCAGCTCTTCCGTGATGTATCCTTCCAAGCTCTTCACGTCGTCAAGATACTGCTGGTCAGGGTGGATGACGACCAGTGTCTTCAACGGAGTTTTCAATCCAATCGTACGCCTCTCGCGCGACTGTCTTGCGAGTTCAATCACCTTTTGCATCCTTCCCACTCTTCTCTCCACAACCTCATCAAATAGCTCCTGTCGAATGGTGGGGAAGGCGTGGAAATGTACAGAGCGCATGTCTTGTGTGTGCAGTGACTCGGGAATGAACGGCACCAACTTCGAGTAGATCAAGTCGGCGATAAACGGGGTGAAAGGCGCGAGACAGCGAGCAAGCGTGAAGAGGACGTCAAACAACGTGTTGAGCGCGTGGAGCGTGTCATCCAGGCCGAGCTCACCCTTCAACCGCTTTCGGTTGAACCGGATGTACCAATTGGTGGTGTCGTCCAGGAGAACGAGGATACCCCTCCAGTCACCCGATTCGGTCTGATAGCGCAGCATCGTGTACAGTCGGTAGGCCGCCATCTCTTCATCAATGTACTTGAGCAGACTCTGGACCGAGGCCAGGATCCACTTGTCCATCACATTGGTATTCGTCGCCTCAGCTTTTGGATTGAACTGGTAATCGATCCCCTCGACCTTCTTCAGGAGTTCGACTTGGGCTTCGAAGAATTTGTAGCTGTTCCACAACGGGATCAACACTTTGGAAACCGTCTCCTTGACGCCCGCTTCCCGGAAGCGCAGGGTCTCGCCTCTGACCACGGGCGAATTGATCATGTACAGTCGGAGTGCGTCGGCTCCGTACTTGTTGATCACTTCGAGAGGATCAGGGTAGTTTTTCAGACGCTTGGACATCTTCTTGCCATCTTCTGCCAGCACAAGGCCGTTGACCACGCAGTTCTTAAATGGCAGCACACCCTTCAGGTGAGTACCCAGCAGGGCCAGAGTATAGAACCAGCCACGAGTCTGATCGAGGCCTTCGGCAACGAAGTCGCCGGGAAAGGTCTGCTCAAATGTCTCCTTGTTCTCGAATGGATAGTGCGATTGCGCGTATGGCATTGATCCAGACTCAAACCAACAGTCAAACACTTCCTCCACTCGCCGAAGCACCGTTCCTGGGTTCTTCTTGCTGGGAATGGTCATGTCGTCAACTCGATCACGGTGAAGGTCATTAATCTCGCCATCAATGCCAGCCAAAGTCTTCAGCTCTTCAATTGAACCAATGGCTACAACTTCAGAGTAGTCCTCGCTCACCCACAGCGGGATGGGGGTGCCCCAGTATCGGTTTCTTGAAATGTTCCAATCTCGCGCATTCTTAATCCAGTCCCCAAATCGCCGGTCCTTGACCGCCTCTGGCACCCAGTGTGATTTGGAAATATTCTCCAGCATCAGCGGAATGATCGACTCATTCCGCTCGTTGCCAGTGATGTTGACAAACCAACCAGAGATCGCTCTGTAGATCAAGGGCGTGTCGGAACGCCAACAGAAGGGGTACGAGTGGGTAATCTGTCCCTCCTTGACCAGTCGGCCCGAAGCCCTTAGATGCTTGATGATGTGCTTCTCAGCTTCCTTGACATGCATACCCGCAAAGTCTGTAACTTCCGACGTCAGCTTCCCCGACGCATCGACTGGATTGGGCGGAAGGCTGGAAGGCGAGATGAGACCAGAATCAACTGCAGTTCTGTAATCGTCTTCACCAAACGCCGGCGCCTGATGGACAATGCCAGTACCATCTTCTTTGGTAACATAGTCGCCACACAGAACCCTGAAAGCCCGATCTTTCCATTCCTCATAAAAATAGTCAAACGGTGGCAAGTATTTCTTTCCCTTGAGATCTGATCCCTTGAACTTGTCCAGAATCTGGATCTTGGCCTTTTTCGGATCCTTGTAAAGCGTTCCCAGCAGTGTCTCGATCATGATGTACTGCTTGCCAGACTCCTTGTCGAGAAACTTGATGTACTCGAACTCGGCATTCACGGCCAGGGCAAGGTTCGAGGGCAGTGTCCAAGGAGTGGTTGTCCAGGCCAAGATACTCGTTGACGGATCCTCTTCGAGCGGGAATGCCAC
The DNA here is from genome assembly GCA_003693665.1 of Chaetothyriales sp. CBS 134920. Classification (NCBI taxonomy): domain Eukaryota; kingdom Fungi; phylum Ascomycota; class Eurotiomycetes; order Chaetothyriales; family Domatiomycetaceae; genus Domatiomyces; species Domatiomyces catenatus. The sequence continues at coordinate 63,718 of QQSL01000074.1, forward strand.
CACAATGGCTGGATCTTGCACATCCTTGTAGTTCTGCTGTGCCTCATGCTGACTCAGGGGTGTGTTCAGGGCTGTTGAGTAAGGCATCACGCGATAGCTGCGGTACACGAGGCCCTTGTCATGCAACTGCTTGAAAACCCACCAGACAGACTCCATAAAGGTGGTGTTCATCGTCTTGTAGTCATTGTCAAAGTCGATCCACCGGCCAAGACGGTCAATGGTCTCTCGCCACTCGGTTGCAAATCTCATGACAATAGCTCGGCATTCCTCATTATACTTGGATATGCCCATCTGCTTGACGGCTGCAGGACCAGAGATGTTGAACTTCTTGTCAATCTCATACTCGATCGGGAGGCCATGCGTATCCCATCCAAATCGCCGCTCAACATAGAAGCCCTTCATGGACCAGTAACGAGGGATGATGTCCTTGATTGTGGACGCCAGCAGATGGCCATAGTGGGGTAGACCGGTAGCAAAGGGCGGTCCTATTGTACAACTTTAGCCCGATGTCTCTCTTATTGCACAGTAACTTGAATCGTGGCTCACCATCGTAGAAAGTGTAGGGCTTGTTGCCTTCTGAGAGGCGCACTTGCGTCTTGAACGCATCGATTTCTCTCCACCGCTGAAGGATGGCAGCCTCCTCGGCGGCGAAATCGACAGCCATGTGGGCAGATGCAAGGTTGCAGGCAGAGGTCGAGAAGAGGGTAGAGCAGTCACGGCTTGTTCTGTAGCTCTTCTACACCTCTGCTGAGTTCGGCGCCGTTGCCCGACTCTGCTCGACTATTCTTCGACTCATAATCCAAGCCGCACAATCCTGGTAAATAGAAGCAAACATGCCAAGATCGCCCACTTCGCTGAGCAACTTCGCCAAGGAATGACTAACCAAGCTGGGAATACGAATTCGAGCACTGCATTAAAAGGGCCACAAATGACCAATGCAGGCGTCGCCTGGCACACCTTGTGAGTCCTTGGCGGAGGATGGCTATCTATGTGTATGGTCGGGCTTGAAATGGTTACGTTGTCTTCCTGCAATGACACGAGCAATGGATGGATTGAGCAGTTGGGCGAAGGGATACTTAAGAGGGTCGAAATGTTGACAAGTCTGTTCTCTGCCACAAAATGTCAACCACTTCCGCGAGCCAGTTGGACCATACCCAAGACAAGGCTGACAAGGCACCGGCAGAAACTGAGGGGAAGCGAAGTGATGAATCCATGATCGCAAGGGGCAGCTCCGGCGTCAAGATTCTCAACGTCGTCCATACCAAGTCGCACTTTAACATGCGTATTTATGATCCGATGGATGACGATGCCTGCATCTACTATGTTGAAAACTCGGTTTACACTCCAAACAAACCCGATGTCATTCTCTTTAGAGGCGACAAGAAGCCAGGCGACAAGAAGCTCAATTGCTGGGGTGGCAAGATGGAGTTCCATGTTTGGTAAGGATGTCATGATTGGGTTGGGCGACGCCGGCAGCAGAAATGAGAATTGGCCGAACATTCCTTGGGAAAAGATGACTTGCAACTCGGTTTGGAAGTATAGCGAGCATCGTTGGCGATACTGGGTGGATAATGGGGATCACGAGTTTGTGTGGAAAAGAACACATCGCGAGGGCGTCGAACCTGAGCACAACTCTTGGTCATTGATGAACTTCAAGCTTCTCGACGCTCAGACGAACAAAATAGTCGTCACATTTGCCTCCAACTTCGCCTCGAAGAAGTTTGGCAAATTCACATTCAGACAAGACTTTGGACAGTCTTGGCAGCTGATGGTCCTGCTCACCTGTCTTGCCCTGATTGAGAGGCATAGGAGGCGGGACCGGGCCCGGACCTATGGCGCCGGCAGTGGCAGCTAATTGATGGGTCATGCGCACTCAGAGAGAAGACGACGTCGTGGGTAACTTTTGCGTCCAGGGGTAGTGTCGCCAAACGTATTGCCGATATGGGAATAGTTATATCTTGGCATATTTGCCACATTTTCACCACTCCCACATTCCTTTCGACGTCTCCTCTCTTTATTGCAAGCAATCATTCCTGATCAAAACTTCTTCTCAAGATTGAGGTCTTTGTCCATCGAGAGTTTTTTGTACTCTGAAAAATCTGACCATGGCCCTCCTGTCTGCAAACAGAGCCTCAATGTCTTCGTCACAGAGCCACGATTGCTCTTTTGTCAAAGTATGGACAGAGAACAGAGAGAGAACAACACAACGCTTTGGTCTCTGCGTCAATTCCTGTCTTCTTTTGTCCCCTTTATTTGCAGAGCATGCAGGCCATTGACGACTATTGACCACCAGCGGCCTCTCTTTTCTTGCCCTTGGCTTTTCTCAAAGCGACGCCTAACACAACAGCCCCAGCCACCAGACTGTCACTATTCCTATTGATACTCTGCGATCTAATGATATCAATTGGCAATTCTTTTTCCAGCTACTCGTGTGTTTAGCCATGGAACGCTTCACTTTTCTCAATACATGCTCTTCATCCAGCCCTTTGCCCGATTGAATGCCTCGACACTGGGCCATTGTTCATGGTCGAGAATAAACAATTGGATTTCTTTTATTGAGCATTAATTCACCATGCTGCTTGCAATTGTTCTTTATATTCATCTTGTTTGCATTCCTCACCTTTGTATTCCTCCTTTCCTTGAACTCATTAACCCAGCTTTGATCCAGTCAATTCTCTCTGTCTTCATTTCTTTACTCCAATATCATAGATACTTATCAACCGAACCCCATCTCGGCTTTGATCTTGCACCATCAGCTCAAGTCGTACTTGTGACCACATCAGGTATGAGCAGACGCCAGAACAGCTCGGCGGCTGGACCGTCCGGGCATGGTCGGCCTCAAACACCACACTCTGCTGCTCCAACTACGCCAGCTCAAACATTTCCTAGCCCAAGGATGATTCTGCAGGAGAGCCCGCCAGATTCTGCACGAAGGGAGGGGGTGTTCAGGGCCCCAAACCCGGACTTCCTTGGTGCCATCAGAAATCCTCCTGACAGTACTGCCTCGAACGAGCCTGGCGCTCTTAGCTCAACTGGCAACAGCTGCTACCGCAATGCTGTGGTTATTATGCTTCTCAGCACTAGACCCATCATGAGCTTCATCCAGAACTATCACAGATTGAAGATTCTACAGCTAGAGGAAGAGCCCCAGAACATCTCCTATCTCAATGGTTCGAGTGTGTCGGCTGAATACTACTCAAACCTCTTGCTGGAACTCGAAAAACTCTACTCGACCCTGTGGGAGACACCCAGCACCACGAAGACGAAGCGTCTTCGTACAGAAATGAACAAGCTAGTGAGTTACCTGAAGAAAGATGATTTCTTTGAGGATCAGTTCCCGCACAACCAGCAAAGCGATGCCGGACAATTTCTGGAATATTTCATCAACCGATGTGGCGCGGAACTTGAGGAGACAACAAACTTTTTGCAGGACGCCCAGGATTGGAGAGATTTGTTCACACTCCGGCAGACGGATAGGAAGAGATGTCGGGACTGCTGGCAGATCAACCACGTCAAGCACCGAACGGAGCAGATTCAGAACAACAACACATGGACGCTGGTCATGAAGCGGTTCGACCATCTTGGACAAGAGATCAAGCAGGACTCCTTTACACTCGACCAGCTGCTCAACCAGTGGCGCAAGACTCCTGGCGAGTCTTGGTACTGCGACGATTGCGTTGCCGACTTCGAGGCCAGATTTAGAGCCAAACATGGGCATCTCGACAAGAACTCGGCTGAGTACAAAGCAGCCAAGAAGGAGCGCGACTCGTCCAACGAAGACTGGAGGTGGTACTCATATGTCAGTCTTCCTGAGGTTCTCTTCATCGATATTGTCCGCTTTAAAGGTGGCCAATGGGATGGGAGCAAAGTTGTGCATCCTCCAAAGGACCAGCGGATGGTTGAAATTCCCGAGTACGTGGATATGGCGCCAGCACTCGACAAGGACGTGCCAGCCGAAGCTCGCCATTCGACCAAGTACCGGCTCCGAGCAGTGATTATGCACGCTGGATCCGTGGGCCGAGCGGGCATTTGCACAGGGCACTATGTTAATTACATCCGGGCCGCCGATGACCAGTGGTGGTATGTGAATGAACCGCGTGAGGTGGTGGCCGTTTCCTTTGAAGACATCAACATACCCACGGGGGCATCAGAATGGGGCGGAAATGACTTTACACCCTATCTGATGTGCTATGAGCGTGTCAATGAGGAGGGGACACCAACTCCACCAGCACCAGCTCCACAGGTCCAGGAGGTGACCTTCGATTCCTTATTTGATGACGATAGTGACGCTGAGCCACTTCAGATGACATCGAGTGAAAGTCGAAGTCCAGAAAGCAGGTTGCCCAAGCAAGCCCCAAATGCAGAACCTGCCAAAGAGGAGACCCGGGCTACAAGCAGTACCAGCCAAGGTACCCAGACGACCTTGGTGGCAACAACCAGCCAGGCAACTCAAACAGCTGCATCCCCAACTCTCTCTCAAGGCACTCAAACAGCTGCACCCCCAACTCTCTCTCAAGGCACTCAAACCATGAGGCCGGTCCTGGTAGACGCCTCGACGCAGACAGAGCCTATGACCAGGTCACAGGTCACTCTTCTCTCCCCTCCTCGCCCTCTTCCATCTCCTCCACAACCTCTCCCCTCTCCTCCTCAGCCTCTCCCCTCTCCTCCGCAACCTCCCCCATCTCCTGCTAAGCCACAAGCAGTCCTACACCTATCTCTCACCCTCGGCTCCACCACCTACAACCTCACCCCGACAATTGCCGATCTCTCTCCCTCCTTGCTCGAAGAAATCGCGCGAGGGGCGAAGCCCGAGGCCAGATGGATGGCGACCTTGGAATTGCCTCCGGCGGAAGAGGCCAGTTCCAAGGGCGCATCCAAGGCCAGGAAGGGCGGAAAGGGGCCCAAGAAGGGCGGGAAAGCGCCTGCTCGACGACTGATCGAGCTCGATCCTGCACTGGGCAGGACATACCTCCTGCCCAGTGATGTCACTGCGACCATGAGACGGTCGACAAGAGTGGCAGGCCGCCGGCAGGCGGCGATGAAGAAGCAGCAGGAGGTGGAGGAGGCGGGCGGGAAGGGCAAGCACAAGAGGTGCGACCCGTTCTGCGACGAGCATTGCGGGGAAGAGGAGGAGAAGGAGGAAGAGGAGGATGAGGTGGTGGAGACCAAGGTGGAGACCAAGGGGGCCGCCAACTCCAATATCAAGGAGGGCAAGCGCGAGAAGAAGAAGAGGAAGAAGAAGACAGAGGAGGAGGAAGACGAGCCGGCCGAGCCGCCAGCGAAGCGGCAGAAGAAGACTGCCGAAAAGAAGGCAGCAAAGCCTGCCAAAAAGGCAGACAAGAAGAAGGCGGCGGTGGCGGCGCGGGCGCCGGCCAAGACGACAACTGCGGCCAAACAGGCCAAGGTGGGTTGATTATGTAGATATCATACCGCTCAACAACAGAGCTAATCCGTTGCGCCCTTGATTTTTTTTAGGTCACCAAGACGACCAACACCGGTGGTGTCGCCAAGGCAACGACAACGACAGTGAAGCCGGCGGCGAGCACGAAGCCAAAAGCCGCCGCGAAGCGCACCGAGCCGGCAGCGGCAGCGGCGACGAAGCCTGCGAAGAAGAACACAACGAAGAAGACGACCAAGAAGACAACAACAACAACAACGACGACGAAGAAACACAAGGCGGCGCCCGCCCCCGTCCCGCTCCCCTCCTCCTCATCCTCCTCCTCACTCTCCGCTCCACCAACGATCAACATCAGCAGCATATCCTCGCTCTCGCCCTCGCTCACGATGAACACGCCGCCTCCGCACATCCACCTGCTGTCGTCGTCCCCGGCGGCGGGGACGACGACGGCAGCGATCAAAACGGAACCACCGACGACCCCAACAGTGGCAAGTATTCCTCCCACCATCACCATCACCACCACCCCAACAGCCAACAATGATAATAACAACAAGACCCCCCCACCTTCTTCATCTTCAAAATCAAAACCAAGATCCCGCCGCTCCCGCTCCCGCTCCCGTTCGCCGTCCCCATCTCTAACACCGTCGAAACAGGCCCTGGTCAAGATCAAGCGAGAGCTGGTTGATGCTAGTCTGTCTACGCCCGAGCCACCGCGGAGGAAGGTTGGCGATGATGCTGGCGATGCTGACGATGATGATGATCTGCCTCCGCCAGGCACGGGTGGTAGTGCTGATGGCGGAGTCTCCCCAAGGACTACTGTTACAAGGGGAGAGTCTGTGGTGCCGCCGTTGTCGCCTGATCTGTCGGAGTAGAAAGAAAGAAAAAACGAAAACGACAAAAAAAGAGCAGAGCAGAGGACGAGTCTAGGAGTCTAGGAGTCTGGTGCGCGTGACTGGTTTGATTTTTCTCTCTTTTCCTTTCCCTTTGCTTTTTGCCTTGGTCTTTTCTCCTGCTTTTTCAAGCTCGATGCTGGGATTGGGAATGCATATGCGTTTGGGTGCAACTGGGTCTTGCGTTCGGCTGTTGGCTTGCTTGAGAAGTATTGTTATCATTCAATGGTAATGCAATGGTAAAAGGATTTGGGATAGACCCTAATTGAGCTCGGTGCCACCAAATACTTCTTGTGCACAAATCGTACAATATCGCTGAGCATATCACCAATAGCCAACCAAGCCCGTGGTGTTTTCAATCACAGAAATTTAGAGAATGACAATTACTTTTCATGCAAACATATATACCTTGGGTTCAATGTGCTATGCTTCAAAGCAGCCAGCCTCACCATACCTCACACCTCGGCTCCTCGGACGGGCATTTCCAGGTCTGGAGAAAGTCGCGTGAGTTGGCCACAGTTCCCTGCATCAGTCAGCAGTCAGTACAAGGAGAAGCAAAAAAAGGGGTTCTGGCCCACCAAAATGCGCACCGAATTGGGTGCATGATGGCTTGTCAAGACATCGTGTTCAAGTTGCTCGGGTTGGACTTTGTCGCACCAAAAGTTGCCAAATGAGAGCCAGAAGACTTGCTCGTTGGTGAAAGCTTCAAGGCCAAGCAGAGCCTGGCTCTTTGTGGTCTGCTCATGACCTTTCCAAGCCTGGAAAGCTGCATTGGCACCGGCAGAATCAGCGATGGCCTCCTGCAGAGTCAAGGTCCCATTAACATGTAGATCTCCACCCGGGCCCGGAACAGTGTAGGACGAGTACTGTGTGACAAAACATTGAGCTTTCCGCTCGTACTCTGCAGCAGTAACATTGCCCCACCAATTGCTGTAGGTACCATCGAGGTAATATTGAGCTCCAACAGCGTCGAAAGCGTGTGAGATTTCATGCCCAGTGATTGGCCCAAAGGCACCATAGGAGAGGAAGCTGGGCAAGGAAGTGCTGTGCAGGACTGGAGGCTGGAGGAGGGCAGCCGGGACGAAGACGGTGTTGACAGTATACTTGTAAAAAGGATCGATGGCGGTTGAAAACAGGTCCCATTCATGCTTGTCGGTTTCGCGGCCAGTTGCTTTGGCCCATTGGCGCTGTGCCTGTTGCCTTGTAGTTGCCACACCATTCAGCAGGTATGTGTCTTTGGCAAGCTGCAAATTATCAAAGCGATAATAGTCCTCAATCGCGGATGGGTTGCTGATATTCGGCTTGGTGGTAGGGTAGGCAATCTCAGCTTGAATATGTCGCACCTTGAGTGCGGCCGTGTGTCTGTCTTTCAAAGGCATCCACGTGCTATCAGTCAAAATTTTGTAAAAGGATGCTTTGACATCGTCAATTATATCAGCAGCCGTGGCGTTGTGCGAACTAGGGAGGCCTTGATTGACGTAGAGGCGAGAAGCAACCCAGCCCAAGTCGAAACTGATATCATGCACGCACTGCCGCCATCTATCCTCTGGCAGAGCTGTTCTGTTGCCTCCCAGTCTGGTCTTCAAAAGTACAAGCTTGGACAGACGTTCATCATCAACACGGCCAGACCATTGCTGGATTGTCTTCCAAACAAAGAAAGCCTGCAGGGTGAGTGGTTGCGTCTGCTGCAGCAATACCGAAAGATGAGACAGATATTCAACAGACGATACCTTGATGTAGTCGGGTTGCTGACTTGTGTTTGTCACGCCTTGGAAGACCAGGTTGAGATCTAGCTCAGGAAGCAGGTTCGTGAAGTCGGCCAGGGATAGTCTGCTGTACACTGGAGACACGGCAGAATTCGCTTCAGACTCGAGTACGAGATGGGCAATTTTGGATTCGAATTGAATCACTGCGTCAGATAGTGATGGTACCCTGACACTGGAGTGGATGCCTTTATGCCAAACGGCTGTGGTGTTGGGAGAGTCGCCATAAAAATTGGCCAGGGACTGCTTGACAGCTTGTCTGTAGATGGTCATCAGGTCCGAGTCTTCTTGATCGTAAAGATCTGGATGTGGAAGGCCAATGTCCCGAACGGGTGAAGCAAACAGAACTTGGTGACGGGGGGCCTCATCATCGGCCGAGAATGAGCGTCAGCAAGGCCAATTATGGGATTCTGTTAGAACTTACATCCACTTGGAAATCCAAAAGGGCCGAAGCACCATTGAGGATTGATTGAATCAGAACGTCTGCCAAGGGTGCCACTTGCTGACTGGGGCCAGACGCCTGCAAATGTTTCTGGTGACTCGGACGGGGCTGGTTTGGATAAACAGGAAAGATGGTTCTGATTCCATCGACAAGACCGGATAGAGCGTCCAGGCCAATTCTGCGAAGAGTGCTTTCATCCATGCAAGCCTTGTATGCGTCCTGAGCAACCGACAGCAGATGCTGATCGGGACCAGTCTTGCTGTCCAGGGGCTTCTCAAGAAGCTGCCTCAGGATGATGTCGACATTATCGGCCATGATTGAGGCTTGAGCAGGTTAGAAAGTGTGGTCGAGAGGCCAATGCTGGCTTACCAGTAGAAAGATAGTTCTGCTCCGACCGGAATTGATGATGCTGACTGAAGCCACCACAAACGAACTGGTCAAAGTTGGTGCAAGGGTCGATGGGGAAGGTTGGAAGGGTGTTTGGGTGAAGGTCTCGGAGCATGGAAGCGACGTCTGGATGGAGATTGCTGAGAATGGTCTCGACAGCCAGAAGGCAGACAGCAGAGTCGCAGACGGCTGGCTTGGACTTCCGCGAGGCGTAGATCCCGTAGGCGACTCCAAGGGCGAGGACCGTGATGGCCGCAATTGCAACGAGACCGCCAATGTACTTGTGCTTGTGTTTTTGGACATGTTGACCAGTTGACTGGCTCTGACTGTACACCAAGTCAGACACGAGCTCAATCACCTTTGCTATCTTGCGAGAAGCCTCTGCTAGACCATCTGTTGGCGGCGGTGGAGGCGGCGGCGGTGGTTCGGTTATTTGCTCGTGCTCTTCGGCAGCTTCAACAAGGAGAGGGGCTTGCTCATCAGGCCGCTTCGTCGCCGGGTGAGGAGGGAACAGTTTGCCAAAAATGCCACTCCGGTGCCGCGGGGCTTGTCTGGGGCTGGACGACGAGGAAGGGTCAAGGACTGGGCGTTTCTTCTTGCCATGGCGGAAGACGCTGCCGAAAGGGGCAGAGCTAGAGCCACCGGGAGGGGCGGGAGGGGAACTCATGGCTGGCCGTGGCCGAGTCGAGACGGTGTGCAATGTGGGAAATGAGACAGAAGAACTGGAGGCGATGGTGGAAGTCGCTTGGTCTGAACCGTCTCGTTCTTGCCCTTTTCTGCTTTTCGGTCCTACTGCTCCTGCGGTGGGGGGCGCGAAGATGCTCCTTCTCCAGCTCATTGCTCCTTCCCCGGCTCATTGCTCCTTCCCCGGCTCATTGCGCCTTCCCTGGCTTGTTGATCCTTCTCTCGCTGAGGGCTGGCCGATCTCGAACGGTGGCGGGGATGGCGATGACGGTGGCGACGATGATGGTGGTGGTGACGGCGATGGCGGTGTTGACGCTCGCCATGCCGCTCTTCTTCTCTCGCCCCATCCAGATCAAAGTCATCAAGCGGCTCGACTCCGGCCAAGTCTCGTTCTCTCTGTTCCCGCCATGCTCTCCTCTGTTCGTCAGCGCGCCGGAGCTGGGCGATGCCTTTCTTCATCGCGGCTAATGGGTCGTTGGCATCGAGGCGCCTTTGGTCACGGGCACGCCGGCCAGCATCCTCATTGCCCCATACGTCTCTGCCTGGGCCACTGGGCGCGGACTGATCCGTTGGCGCCGTCATATACCAGGCCGGTCCCGGTGTGCTGTGCGAGGGACGACCTGCTGCATCATCCGCCAATTTCATACCACGCTGACCGTGCTCGTGTGGATTTGGACGAGCCAGGCGGATGTCACGGTCAGTGTCGTCTTCACCAGCAAGTCGTCTCTTCTTCCGCCGACTGCCCGGAATGTCCTCAGTTCCCAAAGAGCCAGCATCGTCGACGGCTGATGACCTGTCGGCTATCTCTCCGCGCAGCAACGCCAGTCGTGCACCAGCCTCATGCTCATGTTGTTGGCGCTCTTTCTCGGCTTGTTCAGCTCGCGCGGCAGCTTCATCACGTCGCACGCGGGCTATGTTGTCGGTGTTGTAGACATTCCATGACTTTTTGCCGAGCAGATGTAGGGGCATATTGGATATTGGAGTTATTTGACCGTACTTGAGTGTCAAGAGTACGGTGGTGATATAAGAGCGACGACTGGTCCTATTCCCTGTAGAGTACATGCAATTAAGCAAGGGAGTTTAGGGAGTTTAGGGGCATCGGTGCCCAGTAAGGCCGCAATTATAATTAGAGTGGCGCCTAATTGGACGGCAGTAGCGCCTATAAGAATGGAGTGGCGCCTATAAGCATGTGGAGTAGCGCCTATAAGAACGGCACCCTCATCTATCATCACCAGCACTCAGCAACAACAGCGACTCTACCAGACGACAATATTTTGTAGCTAGCTGCATCGGCTTCGTGTCAACTGTCTTCGTGCAGCCTCTTTGTTTCATTATCGTCTCAGGTCGGCACAACTCAGTAGCATTGCCCAGACCGACAACTATACACCGCACAGTGACACAGTCTCTGGCTCCCAGACCGACCACCCTACACCACACACTGACACAGTCTCTCACACTCATACACCATGTCTCGCTTCGGTGGCGGCCTGTTTGGCGGCAGAGAACAGAGTCCATCGCAGCCGCCGAGGGACGGGCCCGCCGCTCGACAACCAGCAGGCTACAGCAATTCCAACGCACCACCAGCAGGCTACAGCAATTACAGCGCACCACCAGCAAACCCTGGCTACGGCTCCCCAGCGCCGTCGACCAAGAGCTTCAACCAACCGCTGCCAAGAACGCCGGGGCGGCCGACGTCGTCAGTCCAGAGAGCCAGAGGCGCCAGTCGCGGCGGCGGCGGTGGCGGCCAAGGGCAACTGTGGCAACTGACGCCGGTCAAGAGCCCCGACAACTCATTCACCTTCCGCAACCTGGTGGCGGTGTCGAGTCAAGAGTTCCCTAGCAGCGACGACATCCAACTCATCATCAATGGCCAGTTTGTCGTCTCGGCCCGCGCTACAAATGCCATTGCGCCAGGGAGCATCGGCCTCTCGTCTGAGCAACGCACCTGGATGGCCGTGGCCCTGACAGACACGCTGCAGGTTGAGCTCTTTGATATCTTCGCCCAGGGCGGCCAGGCCTATCTGGGCTCCATCGACATCGAGATTGGGTTTGCCAGCAAAACCAAGACGGTTGAGACGCCCTACGACCAGGATGAGCTCACCAAGGAGGTGGTCAGGGTCTTCCAGAACCAGGTGTTTGCACCCGGCCAGCGCTTCCTCATGGACAGCCGCAGCGTGCCCTTGACGCTGGTCGTCAAGACCGTCCAGCTGATCGACCTCAGCGAGAAGGCGGCATCAGCACCGACCTCGTCGGACCCATCCTCGCGAGGCATCATGACCCCCCATACGCAGATGAACTTCTTCAAGGACCCGCGTACGCCGCTCAACCTCAAAGCATCCAGCCGGCGACCGGCCGCGAACGCCATCATCGCGCCCGATTTCAAGTTCGAGGACATGGGGATTGGCGGCCTGGACGCCGAGTTCAGCACCATCTTCCGCCGTGCCTTTGCCTCGCGCATTTGTAAGTTTATAGCCATTGACAGTGACCGACGACACCGGCTAACAAGAGCCCGATAGTCCCTCCCGGCCTGGTTGAGAAGCTGGGCATTCAGCACGTCAAGGGCATTCTGCTCTACGGGCCTCCCGGAACTGGCAAGACGCTGATTGCCCGGCAGATCGGCAAGATGCTCAACGCGCGCGAGCCCAAGGTGATCAACGGACCGGAGGTGCTCAACAAGTACGTCGGCCAGAGCGAGGAGAACATCCGCAAACTGTTTGCCGATGCTGAGAAGGAGTACAAGCAAAAGGGCGACGAGTCCGGACTACACATTATCATCTTCGACGAACTCGATGCGGTGTGCAAGCAGCGTGGCAGCGGCTCTGCCGGCGGCACTGGCGTCGGTGACTCTGTCGTCAACCAGCTGCTCAGCAAGCTCGATGGCGTGGACCAGCTCAACAACATCCTTCTCATCGGCATGACCAACCGCAAGGATATGATCGACGACGCTCTGCTGCGTCCGGGCCGTCTGGAGGTGCACATGGAGATCTCGCTGCCGGACGAGCACGGCCGACAGCAGATTCTGAAAATCCACACGGCCAAGATGCGGGCCAACAATGTGATGGACAGCGACGTTGACCTGATCGAGCTGGCCCGCGCCACCAAGAACTTCTCTGGCGCAGAGATTGGCGGCCTGGTCAAGTCTGCCACCTCGTTTGCCTTCAACCGGCACGTCAAGGTCGGCACCATGGCCGGCGTCTCAGACGACGTGGCCAACATGAAGGTCAACCGCTCCGACTTCCAGCGCGCGCTGGAAGAAGTCAAGCCGGCCTTTGGGGTGTCAGAAGAGGAGCTGTCCAACTGCCTGCACGGCGGCATCATCCACTTCTCCAGCTACATCAACGACGTGCTGGCCGAAGGCAAGCTCTTTGTCGAGCAAGTGCGCAAGCCCGACTCGACACCGCTCTTCAGCGTCTGCCTGCACGGGCCCGCGGGCAGCGGCAAGACGGCGCTCGCCGCCAAAATCGCCATTGACAGCGGCTACCCGTTCATCAAGCTGGTCTCGCCCGAAGACATGGTCGGCTTCTCGGAAGCGGCCAAGATCAACCACCTGACCAAGATCTTCATGGACGCATACAAATCGCCGCTGTCGGTCGTGGTGATGGACTCGATCGAGCGCATCATCGAATGGGTCCCCATCGGCCCGCGCTTCTCCAACCCGGTGCTGCAGACCCTCGTCACCCTGCTGCGCAAGCAGCCGCCCAACAGCAAGGACCGCCGCCTGCTCATCCTGGCCACCACCACCCAGCGCGCCGTCCTGCAGCAGCTCGACATCTGGAACGACTTCAACGCCGACATCCCCATTGCCAACGTCCGCTCCTACGACGAGCTGGCCTATGTCATGAAGGCCACGGCGGCCTTCAACAAGGCCGCTGGCGACGTCGACCGCGCCATTGCCGAGATCAAGCAGATCACCGGCTCCGAGACTGTCGGCGTCGGCATTAAAAAGGTGCTGCTTGCCGTCGAGACGGCCAAGCAGGACACCGACATGGCCGGCCGGTTCGCCGGTGTCATGGCCCGCGCCGTGGCCGAGGATAACAGAGGCGTTATTGGCGCTGCATACTAAAGGAACACACATGACTAGAGTTTAAGCAATGGAAGAGAAATAAGTTATCATACTCATACTTTCTCGGTGTATCTAGTATATGTCCATACCGCGCGTCTATCCCAGGCTGGCATACTATTATATCACATATCAGAGGCAAAATGAATAAAAAGAAAAGAAAAAGAAAGGAATTCATCCCACATATCCAGCGTAATAAAAGGGCTCATCAGCCTGGGCAGGCCTGGCCTGGGCCTTGGTATAGGGCTTGCCATGGACATACCTGCTCTTCATGGGCTCCTCGTCGATAGCGCAATGGATCTCGCCGTCGCGGCCGCGGAACCAGCCCAGGCCGTAGTGCTTGCGCAGGGCCCTGAGACGGGCCTGCATCTGGGAGGCATCGAGGCGCTCGGTGTCGATAAAGTCGGTGAGCATGTTGGAGGCGTAGATGAAGGCGAGGACGCTGGCGATGGTGGAGGGTTCGCGGGGCAGGAAGGGGTGGCTGCGGCGGGCGTAGACGAGCAGGGTGACGGCGATGACGAAGACGAGGATGGCGATGGAGAGGACGAGCGAGACCCAGAAGGAGACAAAGGTCTCGTCCTGGCTGGAGAGGCGGCCGTCGTTGTCGTCATCGTCGCTGCTGCTGCTGCTGCTGCGGTTGTGCAGGAAGTTGACGCTGTCGACGGAAAAGGAGCCGACGGTGACGGTGAGCACGTCGAGCATGAGCGAGGCGAGGCCAACCAGCGCAACGATGTAGTGGCCGTTGGCGAGCGCTTTGATCGGCAGCCAGCCGTACACGGTGGCTTGGTAGTCGAGGGTGAGGCTGTGGTGGGGCGGGGCGTTGCCGCGCGAGAGGATGTAGAAGGGTTCCATCATGCGCACGTCCGACTCGAACGTGGTGAAGAGGAGCTTGAGCAGGGTGGCCAGGAGCACGGGCAGCCAGGGCACGGTGTTGGGCACGATGCGCGCCGGGGTCAGGCTGATGAGCGGGATGGTGACGAGGCCGAAGAGCATGAAGGAGACAAAGGGCAGGCCATAGGTCTTGCGCAGCATCATCGGGTGAGGGCTTTTCAGCTTGTCCTCGCTGTCTTGGAGCTCGTCGGCCTCCATGCGCCATTCGCCCTGCCAGAGCGAGGATTTGTACAGGACAAAGCGCCGGTGCGCCAGCCGCCGGTGGATGGTCAAGTGGTCGGCTTGGTCGAGGCCCTTGAAGTCGCGCAGGATGTGCGACTTGGTCGCCATCGATGCGATCCCTGCGATGCCGTTGGGGTCGCTCAGCAGGCCGGACTTGCGCTGCATTTGCACCAACAGCACGATGAGCACCAGGCCGACCACGATGTACGCCGCCGTCACACACCGCGACCATACCGACGGCACGTACACGTAGTATTCGTATTCATTCAGCTCCTTGCACGTCCTGGCCTGCACGTCCGCGTCGTGGTTCTGGCAGTGCTTGTTGGTGCCGAACTGCAGTACCGGGTTCTGGAGGGCGGGGGCAGCCATCGAGGCGATGATGTTGCCGACGGAGGAGAAGAAGACGGCCCACTGTCTCAGGCGCAGGGCTTTGAAGGGGATAAAGTATTGGAACATGGTCAGGTGGTCCAGGTTCAAGCTGGCCGAGGCACTGGCGCCGGACGGCTGTGAGAGCTGGTAGAAGGGCTCCAGTCGTCGGACATCGAAATCCATGATGGAGAAGAGCACGGCATAGACAATCGCCACCATGGTGGGCAGGTCTGTCGCCGTGTTAGCGGACGAGGAGAAGAGGGCAGAAGAGGAAATAGAAGAGGAATACGCAGAAGAGGAAATACGTACATTTCCAGGCAAAGAATGGCCCAGTCGCAACATCCGACACGCTGTTGAACGCCAGGAGACCGCCTCCACCGCCGGCATGGTGTCTCCTGGTTGAGATCTGATAGAGAACTTCTTGAACGGCTGCCAGAGCAAAGGCCAGGATCATCAAAAGAGAAATATACCAGGTTTTCAGGGAAAACGGCTTCCAGTTCGGCACATCGGGGTCGTCGGGGAAGAAGTAGCTCTGAGTCTCGGCCTGGCCACCGTCCATCAGGCTCTTGCTGGTCAACGATCGGCCTGCTCGGTCGGTGTTGAGTTGCAGTGTGCCCTCGAGCGAGCTCAGGTCAACGGCATTGTCCACCCTGATGATCTGATTCCTTTCGCGGGCCAGATTCTGTCCGATGTCACGCACTGTCTTGCTCCTGTTGATCTCGTGTTCCGGCGTGCTGCTCGACAACTGTGCTTGTGTCGGTGTGATCTCGACGCCGACCGCATTCAGGCCAGCCCCGATCGACTTTTGCTTGTCGACAAAGGACTGGAAACTTGGCTTCTGAGCTTCAGGGTGAGAGCCAACATACTCGGTGGACTCACTATCCAGGGCCTGTCTGCTGCTCGATGCGAACGAATGGGCTGTCATATCACGAAGCTCATACGCCCGACCGGTCAGAGAGGAAATATCGACAGTATAGTGCTCACCGTCAGTGCCGTCGGCGCCGTCGTCCAGGGTCGCATACTGACCGCCATGCTGCCGGCGCACTGACGGGAACCTGGTCTTGGACATGGGCGACCGCAACGTCGCCATGCGATGCATAAACGAGGTAACAGGCGAGCCAGCAGACGGCGATGCCTGCGATGTCAAGCGCGGGGGGAGCCCATAGTTGGCACCAGCTTCCTCCTCCCCTACAGTCGAGTGATTGCGCTGCCAGCGGCCTTGCGATCGAGCCAGCGATTGGTCTGGGTAGCTGACTGACAAGCCCGGTCTCTGTTTGTGCGCCGATTGGGCGTCATCTCCAGCCGTAAGCGGCAGATACTCCTCCCCGTCCGCCATCCTGCGCAGCTGGCCGCCTGGCTAAACGTCACTCGATCACAGCCCAGGCAGGCCACAGTGAACTGTTCAATGAGCGCATGGCTGTCGCTAGAATTCCCCAATTATAGTCGACCTCAATGAGGCTGATATATCAGTCGGGCTGTTGTTATGGGCTGCTTATGTCCTCAGGCGACTCCAGGTCTAGACGCCCTCGTGTTTCAGGCTGAATACGCTGAGGTGAAGTCGATGAAGCCAGGGCCGAGTCAAGACAGGGGGCTTGGGCGCAAGGGAGACGGGGCGCCGCACAATAGCGAAGGATTGTTATGGACCTATGGCGCGCTCCCTACACAGTTGTCAAGAGAGAGAAAGCTCAGGACCGAGTCTGTGGGACGCTCAGCCTGCACCTATTAATAAACCAAACGTCTGGATCGCGCTGATTTGATGGCTCTTTAGGGGCGGCCCATTATGCCATGCATCAGTGGTGCGGCGCCACACCACGTCGCGCGGAACTTCCCGGGCTGATAGCGGATGGCTGTTGTTGGATGTGCACACGAAAGTCGGGGAGAGGAGGCGTGGGAGCGCAGATACATGTGCGACGATTGCGATCTTCTCATTTTGATATCGTCCGACGTTCCCACGTTCCCACGTTCCAACGCTCCTTCCTGTAATGTGGTTTCGTAATAACTGTCGGCGGTTGCCGTTTTCGCCGCTTAACTGCCTGCCAAGGCTTGGCGCCAAGAATGACAGATGCCTTGCTTGTTCTGTGTATACAACATTGGTACTGCGTACACCGTCGCTCTTGAATCGCTCATCAGGCCAGACTGGCGGCTCATGAATCTTCAGCAATGAGTCAAAGCCAGTCACATCTTTAGGGATATACACGCCGCACCATCCTTCCGTCAGCGGGCCGCTGTCTCCTCCCAGCCTCGCGCCCCTTTCCCCTCCCCGCGCGCGCACCAGCACCGCCACCACCATCGCCCTTGTCCACGATGCTTCCCTTCCTCAACTCCGCCCTCGCCAACCCGAGGCAATCGCTGCAGCAGATCCTCAACTTTGGGCTCATTCTGTCCACCGCGTTCATGACATGGAAGATGCTGTCCATCATCTCCGACTCGCCGTCACCCATCGTGGTCGTGGTGTCTGGGTCGATGGAGCCTGGCTTCCAGCGAGGCGACCTCCTCTTTCTGTGGAACCGCGATCCGGAACCGAAAGTGGGCGAGATTGTGGTGTACAACATCAAGGGCAAGGACATGCCGATTGTGCATCGGATCATGCGCAGTTATAGTGGCGGACATGTCCAGCTCGATCTTACAGCCGGCGACGGTGGCGCGAGGGTCAGCGGTGGGAGGAGGCTGCTCACCAAGGGAGACAGCAACGCCGCGGACGATACGGAATTATATGCGGCCGGACAGAGGTATCTGGATCGAAAGGCGAACGTTATTGGCTGTGTTAAAGGATATGTGCCGACCGTGGGCTATGTCACGCTGATGCTGAGCGAGCACCCTTGGTTGAAGCAGGTCATGATCGCCCTCATGGGGCTGACGGCCCTTCTACAAAGAGAGTGATGTACAGGTTGAATAGAAAAAATACCTGTCGAAAAGGATGTTTGGGTGTAGAAGCCACACAGCTCATTGCTTCCTTTGGCTGTAGAAGCCACACAACTCATTGCTTCCTTTGGCTATTCAGTGAGCCTTGGGCCGCCAACGATTGTATTGACACGAGGGGTTTGGTTACCCGCCAAGGCGGGTAACTTCCACCCTCGAAAAAAGCAAAAAGATGAAAAAAGATGAAAAGGAAAAAAAAGAAAAGAAAGAAAAGAAAAAAAAAGAAGAAAAAAAGACTTTGCTCTAATTTCCATTTCCACTATCTAAGCAAGACCTCAGGATAGATAATATTATCAATCTTTGTATCCTCATTAACCTCAGGCAAGAGAAGAGAGAGATTTGCTATATCAGTAACCCTTGACAATGCAATATAGAGCAGACCATGTGAAAAAGTAGGTGTCCTTAGATCCACAGCAACATGATTAAAAGACTGACATTATGACTTATTAATAGTCATAGCAAAGCAGGGTTGTACTGGAAATTGATGCCTACTTATCATATAAGGAAGCTCTCCCTCAATAGAATTAAGGGTAATACAAGGGATCAGAGTAAGTTAACCATGATGAACCCTCCCAAGGATCTTACCTTTAATAATATTGTTGCCAAGCTTGACGTACCATTGCAGAGACCTTCTTTTGGATTCAGGTTATATAGGAGTATAATAGGTACACCAGGCTTAAGGGTATTTCCACACCTAGGGGATACAGGATACGATCAATGACACTACTCTTGACCCATGACATTGTCTACTTAGTAGAGAGTCAGGGCATTTATTTTCTCCAATGTGGTGGCGCCCCCACTGGGACCACTTGCCCTCAACCTGTACCTGGCAGGTAATACCCCTGAGCAGCCCACTGCTGCTGCAGGACTTCAGCAGGGGTAGCCCAGGTGATATCAGGGTCGTATCCCTCCCCTCTGCCGCTGGTAAGCATACCTACTAGCTCAGCCCTCTCGCCGACACATCGTACAATTGCCGAGCCAGAATCTCCTTTCTGAGAAAAAGCCTCAGTTTTCTTCAGATTGAAAATGACGAGCTCTCTGGTGCGCTTCTTGCTGCCATCCGGCATCGTAATATCATGCTCTCCCCATGCTGGGCTGACACGACCCATGGTGATGCCAGTAGTTCTCCCATCCTTGAGCACTGGGGTATCCCCGTTTCCCTCCTCATTGACTTGGGTGCCCTTCATCAGCACAGCAATTGGCGTGATACCTGTCTTGAAAACTAGCTTGCCCTTGTCTGGGTAGATGAAGCCATTCGGGTTAGCATCATTCCAATTCAGACCATTCAGAAGTTCTATTTCTGGTATCTTGTCTCCCAGGATGATGTAATTCTCCAGCTCATCTGGAGAATGTGCACTTTCATATGACCTTGCAATTGCCATGTCAATTGCACAGCCGGTCTGTGGGTCCAAGTCAATTGGGGGTGACCATTCGACATAGCCACTGGTGCGAGTTTTCAGGTCTTCCTTTCGTCGAACCGTCCTGGCTTCAAACTGTGCAAGTTCATTGAGAGCATTCTCTGACTGCTCCTTGACTAGGACATCCCATGCATCTGCCGTGCTGTTGGGCCTAGAAATCCGGTGTTCAATAGCCCTAATAATCCGGCCTAAATCTTGTCGTGTCTGATCAACCATATGCTTAATGCCCGACATATCCACCGGCCACGCAACCTCTGCCCTCGGCATACCTGTCCTAATATTGTAGTTGTATGGAAGGTTTTCCTCTTGGTTGATGATGTGATCGACTTGCCAGACATGCCGGCAGGATACAGCATACCTGCCGGTGGGATCACCTGTCTTGCGCAGCCAGAAACCACGAGTGCCTTGCATTGTCTCCATCTTGCTCAGTGCAGTTGATACACCAGAGGCATTAGTAAACTGCTTTGTGACATTGGCCAGTGTTTTGGTTTGTATTGTAGTGTCGCTCTCGAGTGGAGTGCCGTTGGTCATGTCATGTGCGTTCCAGGAAATAACATAGACAGGCATGTCGCGGTAGCCTAGCCCATGGAGGGATGCTGCAATGAAGTTTGCAAAAGCAGCTGCTGTTTCCTTTTCTGCTGTAGTAGCATCTGGAATTTGACCAATAAGTACAACATCCTTCAGTTCTCCTCCTTCAAGACCAAATCTTGCCAGAACAAGAGCATTGATGCGGACAACATCCTTGAAATCATCCCATTTGGCCCCAGCTTGGTCAAGGACAACATCATTCCAATCATCAGTCAGCTTCCCAGGGAGAGGCGGAGCGAGTGTGTGTCTTGGTGACCAAGTGTGCTTATCCGGCAGATCATAGGGGTTGTAATGGTCTGATCGATAGATGAGTCTTGGCCTGCTAACTAAACCATGAAAGAAACAGTTACTTTCATGGTTGGATGGGAATGTGACGTTGTCACCACCACCATAGAAACGCACCATCGACCTGGTAGCATCTGGTAGTATCAATGACTCGGGGAGTTTTTCTTTGATTGGTACTGTTCTTCTGGCACCATCACTTGTCAGCTAACTAGGAAGACACAGCTGATCAATACAGCCTACCTGGACATTGTTGCCAAAAGAATTACCTGTTTATTGTATGAGAATCAATGAAAAGTCAAACCAAGTTGACTGAAGTTCTGAATGAGGAATAAGAGAGGGGTTGTGTTCAAATACTTTCAAGTGGAACAATTAACACTATACTGCATAGGCAAGTGTCCAGGCAACCACAAACTGTATGGGTGACACTGCAAAACCCATTCCTACTTAGGACTAGCTGACTTATATGTGTTGTAGAGGCGCCAGGCGTGGAAAACAGAGTTTGTCCTATCCATCCACTAGCCCCACTAATGCTAGGCCCTAGAGGGGATAGTGTAGTGGCAATGCAGCATTTACAGATCTGTGCCCCTGAGACATCTACAATACAGTAACAATTACAACATTATGCTACCCAAAAACTGAAACCACATTCACACCTTCCCATTTTAATCAACCATCACTTTCAATTTTTTCAATCTGGACTAGAGCCTCTGTGTCAGTTCATGCACCATGCATTGGTTTAACTATAGGTGCTCTCACTGAATGTTGTCTTGATGACCACCCATGGTATGTAAGCCTTTGTTTGTGCACTGGCCAGGTATATCAACATGGAAGTATCTCCCTTGAGTGATGCCAATAAGGGCCAAGGTAGGTTGCTGTCTTCGAGTTCTCTATGTTGTTCTGCTTTCCTTCTTACACTGCTTGCAACCCATTACTCTTAATCCACACCACACCCAATAGAGCTATGTGGTGGCAATTATCTGGCTGAAGTCACCACCAAAGACAGTTGGAATACCAACAAATAGATGCTCATCATCAGAACAGATATCCTGTAGCATCTGGTTAACAGCCTCAAAACAGAACTTATATTGCATTGGCACTTCATCCCAGATGATAAGTGTAGTCTGTTGGAGGAGAGAAGCTAGCTTAGAGTTGAGGCGTTGGAGGAGGAGCAGGAGGACGTGTTGGAGGAGGACGCGGATATAGGAGGCTAAGAGCGGATGAGAGGGACTCAAGGCAGGCGTTAATAGTCAAGTAAGGGAGAGACATATAAAGAGGAGAGGGTTTGCAGGAGGGGGAGACGGTTTATATATGAGCGACCCCAAAACGCGAACACTTGGACACAGTTAAATGGCGCTAGCCTGATATGGCCCAATCAGCAGAAAATTTCGACTCTAGTAGCCAATGAGAGAGGGCGAAATCGCGAAGTCACATGTCAAGTCACGTGAGCGCATGTGTTGCGCAGAGCGTCTTGGACAGGCTGCGTTTTTCAACGTCAAAATCTGAACGTAATTAGCTTGCGCTGGCCGCGAGACTGTAATATCATCTGGCCGCAAGGGCGCGGCGTCATTTCGCCCAGTTGGGAGATGAACAGGGTCAAAACGGAGGAAAGGCGAGCAGATTTGTAAAAACGCAGGCCCGATTTGCAGCGCCGCAATTAGATGAAAACAGGATCACGTGATTAAGAAAGTGCACTGGGTCACGTGAGAGGGAAACAGCAAGTCTTTACATTGCAACAGAGCACGCATTTCTACATTAAACCCAACGAGACGTACACTGCAGCTGCAAGAGGAAGCCTACAAGGAGTACCCGCAAAGGTAACGGGATCAGAGCCAAAATGGGGGAGCTGCGTGCGGATTTGCAAGTTACGAGGCCGAAACTGCGAGGGTGAAAACACAGGTCACGTGATCGTGAAAACTGTGTGCCGGGTCACATGACATGGAACAGCGGCCGTTTCCAACGCAATAACTCTACGAAACCTGCGTGGATCATGATCAAATGTTTCCAGTAGAGGAAGAACAGCAATACCTACACATCTGAGCAATTGCAAAGCAAACCGAGTCAAAATGGCATTGATACAGGCGAAACAGAAAGCGAGGTGTAGTCACGTGTTACGTATTTTCTTGCCAAGATAGATGCATAGAATAATGTGAGATTTATGCAAGAGCATAATATGGAAATGTCGCTTGTCCTTGGCACACAGTCTTGGCAATGTAATTACGTAATCGAAATCACTACCATTACACTACCATTACTAACCAACACATCCCAACCCGATTCCAGCGCCGTCGCTAAAGGGAAATATCACACACCCGAGTTTGCCTCTGCAGCCACTCTTGTGCTGGACAATTCATCAATCGTGGCTACCTGAGCAGTCCGCCAGCATCTGACAGAGACATCGCATCGAGTGTTGCAGCACTGTTCCCTTGCTTATCCGTCGATGCGTCCACCAAATGCGGAAAGGGTCGTAGTTTGCTGGGACTGGCGCTCGCTCTCTGGACAGAACGGGCTTGCCCATCGTCTTTCTCTCGATACGTCGAAAGCGATCCTCCGATATCTGCCAAAAACGCCTTGGAGCTCGTCCTGCCGCGGCCAATTGAGGCAGATGTCTCGCCAAGGGAGGATTCATGCGAATTGCTCGTCGACGGGGCTGAAGGTTTGTCGATTATTCCCCCAACATCGAAAAATGACATGGGCGGGTCTTTTGCGTCAACGGACCCTCCTGCCGCGACCGCATCCTCCCGCCTTGCTCTCACGTCTCGCAGTTTGATGTTCGTTGACGAGCTCGAGATTGAGCTATCGGAATGCCTCCGCGGGTGCCGAGGGCGCACCTGAGAGCTGTTGCTCAAATTCAGAGCACCTCCTGCGTCCGATTCGGTCCATCCTGCTTGGCCTGCATCCTGCTCATGAAGCGGTGCCACTGGGGCAGGGCGGAACACGTCTTTCTCGTGCAGGCTACCGCGCAGCTTGCTTGGCACAGCGAGACCGACGTCGCGGAAGAGGTATTCATCCGAACCCCATCGGTTGAGTGCTATTGATTTGGACCGAGTGGGCACGCGTGACAGCGAGTCGTCCTCGGCGAACGAGCTGGCCCTGAACTTGGCCTTCTTGACGCCTTTGTCGCGGATGAAGGAGCCGATGATGACGATGTTTGCCACGCAGGTGGCAGCAAGAATCTCCAAGGATGCAATCAGGGAGCGAAATGGTTGAGAAGAACGCCGGTGGATGGTGGACGGCACACGGTATGAAGTGATGGCGACGAGAATAATCGAGAGCAGGAAGAGGCAGACCAAAGACAGCTTCTTCAGGGTCGTCATGGACTTGGATGCGATCAGGACGGGGATGGGGAAGGCGATGAGCACGATGTCGCTGACAATGTCGCACACTCCCATTGTGATGAGCTGGACAAGGCCTTGTCGGCAGTGTGGCCCCGGGTCAGGCACCACTTGCCAGTAGTGGGTAAAGGGCTGACATTCTGACAGTGTGCTGATGATGACTGCGATGAATGTTAGGCCAAGGAAGGCGTAAATCAACCTCAATCCAATCTCGTATGAGCGGGCCCACGATGCCCCAATCGTTCTCTTCAGGAATTCGAGCACGGTCAGTTTGGCAATCCAGATGAAGGCGGCGTAGAAGATGCGCGCAGCCAGGACCAAGCGGCTGCCTATTTCACGGCGCAGGATCTGCTGGTGGCTGAGGTCTGTGGTGACGGTATTGTTGGTCCCGAATATCAGAATGACGTGGACAAGGCCCATTCGAATCAAGAGCGGCACCATGCTCCAGAACATGATCTTGTCCTCCAGGAAGAGCCTCTCCGTCCGGACCCATCTGCCGAAGAGGCGGATGAGAATGATGGTGATGGAGAAGATGGTGCACCACCACGACACGAGGAAGGTTGGGTTGATGTCATTGCGTGACTGCGCGGCTGGAGGCTGGTCTGAATAGATGGACCGCGCGGTGAGCAAGTCCATCCTCGTTGCTGGTCGCTCAGGTGTTGGGCCTCGACGGTAATATCGCAACCATAACTCGGCTATCTCGGATCGGGGTTGGCCTAGGGGTGGTAACAGGGCGGGTAGGCCATGGGGGTGTGCTCGCCGGAGCTCGCGGTGCAAATACGGTGCTCTCCTTGACTGGAGTCGTAGGGCCAGGACCAGCGGCGAGTGGCGTGGTCTGTGGGCGAGTTGCAAGAACCATGGGGGCGCACAGCGGGCAGAATAAATGTCGGGGAACGGGATGTCGCTGGCACGGGAGATAAGAAGACGCAATTGACGGCGTGGGAGGCAGCGGTTCCCACTGCCCCTGTTGGTGGTGATATGCACCCGCGGGCTGGGCGATCGCCACGAGTCCAACCAGAGCGCTTAGGAGGCCGAGGCTAAGGTAAAGTTAAGGCTCCCACTGTCTCGCAGGGAACGCCAGCGGCTTTGCCGCCCGTTGACTCGGCCAGTCCCAGTGCTTCCCATTATCCATTCTGATCTTTTGGGGTCGTGGTCGAGTTGGTTTGGTTATGTCGTGTCGACCCTGGTGGTCCTGTTGCTTATCTCTCTCTCTCTTCCGTGCTTGTATACACGTGTCGCCAGCTCCGCTTTTGCCATTTTTGCTCTGGCTTTTGGTCTTGGGCACGAAGGGTGGTAGGTTTTGGCACCGCCGCCGTTTCTGGTACTAGATTCTCCAAAGGTCGTATCTGGTAATCGAGAGGTGCAGGACAAAAAGTCTATCCTTCGCATTCGCTGGTCTCCCATTCGGCCTCTCCTCGCCACCGGACACGACTCACACGAGGGCTGGTCGGGACTGGGCGTGGTGTGATGGGCGCACCTAATGCACCACTAAGAGCGTCTGGGGATAGTTCTTGCCTGTAAACGAAATGGAAGGTGCGAACGGTGTCGAATAGAATCTGTGGAAAGAGGTCGAGTTCTTTCCGACGGCAACCGCGCGCACCTTCCCACTCGTGTTCAATTCCGACCTCATTCACACATTTTCTCATTCTCACTCTACACCAATGCTGCTGTCCTTGTTGCAAGTTACTGACCAGTCAACCACTGGGTGTCCACAGTATTCTCTGCCACTGGGTGTCCACAGTCTTCTCTGCTTCTGTCAACCCTATAAACGGCAACTTAACTTATTAATGACAGTCAACCAACTCAATTCCATAAAAAGGACAAAGCAAAGTCAGTGCCCCAGCTGAGAGCTGTCATGTCAGAACAGCTGTCAAAACAGCTCCCTCCTCGCTTATAATAACAACAAAATCCAGGCTTGGAATTCACAAGTGTCAGTCCTGCTTTGCAATCTAGAGCTGATCATGAGAGAGGCTGCCAGAATACGAATGGCTGGGCAGATGATCTCCTTGCTGTTGCATTCTTAGGATCAGATCAGTCACATCATTGTGCTTATACTGATCTACAGCCCGGAAATTGCCTAATCAACTTACCTGGCCTAAAGCACCTCCTAGCTACTGGTGTTGCAGCCAGGGGCTACAGCAGGCTGATTGTGTCTGCTGCTTGATACTGTGCCAGAGACAGAGATGGTAATTACTGTTTCCAGTCTCTTCTGGAGCTATAGCCACACCACTGCTGACCACAGATGATGACAGCAATAGCCCTAGGAAGATTGACAGCACTCGGAGAATATTAGGGGTGTGCCAAGGCCCAGAAAGAGGAAGTTGCAATGGAATGTGGAGACTCTGTTCCTTCCCCCACAAACCCACAAATCACCTGGCTGACATCACTGCCACCCATCAGCGTCGAAAACGCAATCTTGTGCCTGGAAATACTAAACCTCATCCAGCTTAGAAGGTCAGCCACCAGGGTTTGGGGTGCATGAGTAAACGGTCGGTCTGGTGTTCTGATAGCCATACACAATGCCCCTACTAGCTCTTAACTGCAGCAAGCTTGCCCTTGATCCCAATGCTGTCCTCATGTGCTCGTGCTCGTATGCTCTGGTATCGGGCCAACAGTTTGCATCTTCAGCATGGCCGACGAGTCGATACTGCCCACGTCAATACTACCCACGTCGATACTGCCCACGTCGATACTGCCCACGTCGATACTGCCCACGTCGATAGAGTCGGCGATGCCAACCTCGATTCAATACAGCACCTCCACGTCTGCCCCAGCATCGATATCATATCCGCCCTGTGCCCAGTCGTGTCTGGCCCAAGTCACCTCTGCTCTCCCGTGTGATCACTCGGATTCTGCATGTCTGTGCCTTCATGCGTCCAATGTCCAATCTTCAGTCACTTCCTGTCTGGCAGCCTCGGGGGCATGCTCGCCAACTGACCAGACCAGCGCTGCTTTGTATTACAACGACATCTGCCAGGCCCTGGGCTATCCAACTGCTTCAAGCAGTACCTCATCCTTATTGACCGCCTCTGTTGTCAGTGCCACCGGTTCCCCAACACCGATCTCGACTACGTCTGCGGCAGCAACAACAACAGCAACGACGACGACGACACCGACGACAAGCCAAGCACCGACGCAGACCACTGCCCCCGCGTCCACTTCGTCCGCCGCCGCAGCGGTCTCGCAATCGAATGGCCTATCACTTGCAGCAGTGGCCGGAATGGCTGCTGCGATTACGTTCGCTGTGGCAGTCCTAATTGCGATTGCTGTGTTCCTCTACGTCCGCCACCAAGGTCAAGACGGCGATCCGGTAGAGAGGAAGAGGAAGAGCGAAGATGGGAACAACACTACCTTGAAGAGACCCTCCTCCGTTTTACCTCTCGAGAAGCTTTTGCCAGTAGCGAGGAGGAGCAGCACCGGGCTCTTTGCCCTGCACAAAGAAGTTGCGTCGCCAACAACCCCGACCGTCACGCTCATCAATTCCACCGATACATGGTACAATAAGAGGCAGGCCGAGCTGTCGACCACATCGCTGACGTCCAAGACTCACAACGCGCACAACCCAATTCCAAAATCGCCGTCGATCACAGAATTCTCCGATGCAGCGTCGATCTACAGCGCTACTACCTCCATTGCATCCATGGACGGGGAGCGCCCGTCTGCAGCCCGGACTTCTGCCACTCCAGCGAGCTCGCAACAACCACCACCGCCCCTTCACCGGTCTATCGTTGTTGGCTCGCAGTACATCTTCAATCCTTCCCCGACCAGCTTTTCCCAGCCACGTCCACCCACAAGCCACTCTGAAAAGTCGCGGCCCACGACTGCCATTGCAGCAGCGGACCGGGCCCAAGCCTCGTGGGCCACATTCGGCGAGAGGCCTGGCAATATGCTGCCACATTGAATGTGTGCACAATGCCAGGCCTCGAAGCTTTGACTTCCACTGGGACTACCTTACAGAGACTAGGGGAAGATGATCACTCCATGACAACGAGTCACGAATATTACAAATGTAAGAAATTGTTAGGCGTAAGTTTGAAAAGTTACTGGCCACAAAAGCCGTTTCATGTCTCCACATCTTGTAAGTTACTGGTACCGTAATAATCGCACCTCACCGTTCCTGTCCGTTTTCATTACACCATCCGACTGACAACTGGCTAATGGTTGATCCCACAATTGACCAGTCGCTGAAATACTTACCCACCATGACAGACCCGGCTTCTCAAGAAGAAGGCAATGGCAGCAGTGAGGCCGCGATGATGGCAATGATGGGTTTCAGCAGTTTCACCACCTCAGGCAGCAAAGCCGGCAGCCGAACAAAGGCAAAGGGTGGTATGTATTGTGCATTGAATGCCTTTTGCTGTCTATATTTTGGGTTGAATTATGCTAAAGTCAGTGTTACTAGAGCGGCTGCAGCAGCAGCAGCAACCACATCTCTCAGGCGCCAATAGGGAACCTCTCCCACCCCGAAAACAGGCCCGACTCGACAAGGATGGCGGAAACCGATCTCCAGCTGCC
Source organism: Chaetothyriales sp. CBS 134920 (assembly GCA_003693665.1). NCBI lineage: Eukaryota > Fungi > Ascomycota > Eurotiomycetes > Chaetothyriales > Domatiomycetaceae > Domatiomyces > Domatiomyces catenatus. Next base: position 91,881 of record QQSL01000074.1, read on the forward strand.
CTGGCCTTGTCGAATCTCCCGCCCCCGCCAGAGCTGGCACCAGCAGCAGGAGCAGCTGGAATTGCCTCGCCAAGCAGCATCACTCCTACTGCTGGTGTTGATACCATTCCTACTGCTCCCACTCCAAGCACAACAAGCATCAACACTGCCATTGCCACTACCAGTGCTTCGGCCATTGCCACTACCAGTGCTTCGGCCATTGCCACTACCAGTGCTTCGGCCATTGCCACTACCAGTGCTTCTGGCACCACCATCCCTCCGCTCACAGACCAAAACAGCACCACAATCACACACCACTTCCCAGGCGGCGGATACTCATTCGTCACAGCCAAGGGGGACGTCGGGTTCTTCAGCCAGAAATTCATCATCGACGACCCATGGATGCATCTTCGCGGTGATGAGGGCGGAGAGAGAGCAGCAGCAGGAGGGGGAGGAGGAGGAGGAATGAATTCCGATGTCAAGGGATGACGATACCTGAGGGGAAAGAGAAACCTCAATCTCAAATTGTTTGTTTGTTTGTGTGTTTCTTGCTCTTGTTCTATCCTATCCCCGACAGCGGCAGCGGTAATGACAGCGGCACAGAAAAGTGGCATGTCGAATGGAAGAAGAAGAAGAAGAAGAAGAGGGGCAAAAATCACACACAATAGAATTGATCAAGTGATGCTCCATCAATATCAATCAATACTCATGCCAAAGGATTGTCATAATGATAATGACGACAACAACAATTACGAGTACGACGAGTACCAAGTACAAAATCTCAAGATCGAATTACTCATTATCCTGACAGGAGAAAAGAGAAGAAGAAGAGGAGGAGGGGTCTGAAATAGCAGACTGTAATAATTAATTACTTGCCATCATCAGCACTCAGCCTCAACGTCAACCAACCCCTCCCCCCCCTTTTTTTTTTGTTCTCCTCTCCAGCCAGCCAGCAAGCTATATCTCCCTCTCCACCTCCTCCCAAATCCAAATCCAAATTCCATCCCCTAACACAAAGTATATTCATTGCCATTACCTTTGTCCGCCGCCGCCGCCGCCGCCGCCATAATTAATTAATTAATTAATTAATTAATTAATAATAATAATTATAATTCATCCAGGGCAGGGGGGGGGGGGGGGAAAAAAAAAAAAAAAAAAAAAAAAAAAAAAAAAAAAAAAAAAAAAAAAAAAAAAA
>QQSL01000075.1:0-91843 GCA_003693665.1 Chaetothyriales sp. CBS 134920
GTCTCTGCCATTGCCAGCCCTGTTGCCCCGCCCGCCCCACCTGAGAATCCAGTCCCGCCTGTCCTGACCCCCGCCTCATCCACTGATACTGCTCCTCTCAAATCCGACCACCTGCCTGACCCTGCCCGCTTCAATGGTGACCGTTCTGGCCTGCCCTGATTCCTGTCCCAAGTACACCTCAAGCTGGAGGCCAATGCTGACCAATACCCCTCTCCTCACGCTTGGATCGCGTATGTCTGCAATCTGCTGGATGACCCTGTGTACACCACTGTCCTGCCCTGACTGAACATCCACACCGCTGCCCCTGGCTCTCTCCGCCTTCCACAGTTCAATGACTACAAGGATGTCCTGCACCTCCTGGACGACACATATGGTGACCCCAACCGGAAACACACCGCCCGCATGACCCTGTACAGCAGCTTCAAGCAAACCAACAAGGAATTCCCTGCCTTCCTGGCTGAATTCTAGTCATTGGCTGCTGTAGGTGAAGTTAACCCTGACTCTCTGGTCTCTCTCCTGGAAGGCTCCCTCTTGCGCGAGATGGAGGGCATGTTAATCCACAGCCCTGCACCCAGCATAGAATACAAGGACTATGTCCAACACCTGCTGACCCTGGACCATCGCCACCAGCAATATGGCTGTGTTGCTCCCACTGCTGCCTCCCATCTGTCCTCGTCTGTTCCTGCTGGCCGACTGGCACCACCTGCACAGGTACCTCCTGCTCCTGCCGCCCCGCACCAGCCTGTTTCGCCTGCCCCGTTAACCCCAGCACCTATCCCTGCCTCCCCATACACCCCCAGCCCAATGGACCTGTCATGTATGAATCGCCCTATCAGCACCATACACCGTGAGTGTGGAGAGTGCTTCTGCTGTGGTAGTAACAAGCACCTTGTCAATAACTATCCCAAGCCTGACACCTGGAGGACATGATTCCCAAGCCTACACCCTGTGGCCTCGCTGCCTGCCCACCCTGTCTGTTCTGTCCGCCCTGACTCCCCTGATTCCATCTTGAGCTCATCAGAAAATGGAGTGCCCCTGCTGTAAGACACAGGTAGAGGGCCCCTATGAGCGCTGTCCTGCCTGCCCTATCCTGACAGCCCGCCTGCCCTGTTCCCATCCCTGCTGCTGTCCCTGTCCCTGCCCCTGTTTGCCTAGGAGCTGTGGTTCCCTGTCTGCTGTCCCTAGTCCCTGTCCCTACTCCCCCAGTCCCCTATAGACACAACAGCAATCTGGATCGCCATAATAATCAAGGCCATCAAACCCCCTGCTCGCTGTCCTTGCCCAAGCCACAACACTACACCACAGATGCAATGGTCCTGGCTGCACAGCTAATCCAAGGCCCTGCCACTGTCCCAACATACCTGATGGTCAACTCTGGAAACCAATTTATCACCTGCATTGACCACTACTAGGCCACCCAACACCGCCTGCAGACCCGCAAGCTCGCCAACCCTGTACCAATATCAGGGTTTGATGGAGCTATCTCAGTGAAGGGCACTGCCACCCAATACATAGTGGCTGACCTGAAGATTAGAGACCACCTAGAGAAGGACACAGTCTTCTTTATCACCCGCCTGTCCCAATTTCCGATTATCATAGGGTTACCATGGCTGAAGGCTCATAATCCCCTGGTTGACTAGGCAAGCCACACCATCCAGTTCCAGAGTAATTACTGCCACCAGTCCTGCAACATGCCATCCCGCCCGCAATGGGTCAAGGCCTTGAATGATATCCCAAAGAGATCCTGCCCGGAAGAGTTGGAAGCCCCGCCTGTCCCTGTTCCTGCTAGCCCTGCTGTAGATACCCCTGTCTCTGCTGCTCTGTCACTTGATATCCATCAAGTGTCTCTGCAAGCCTGCTCTGCCTATGCCTGGAGAGGATACAGTGTGTACCAAACCAGCCTAGAACAGCTTGACCTGAACCTGAACCCGCCCCCCGACGAGTTACAGTCCTAGTTACCTGAAGAGATCTGTTACCTATCCAATGTATTCAGTCCCCAAGAGGCTGAGAAGCTGCCACCTCACCGCCCTTATGACCACAAGATTGAGCTTGTGGAAGGGAAGCAACCCCTGTTTGGCCCCCTGTACCCCATATCCCAAGACCAGCTAGCTTACCTAAAGGAATGACTAGAAGAGAACCTGAAGAAGGGGTTTATACACCCAAGCTCGTCATCTGCTGCTGCCCTAATCCTGTTCATCAAGAAGCCTGATAGAGGTATCCATATCTGCATGGACTACCGTGGCCTGAATGCCATCTCTATCAAGGACTGTTACCCACTGCCCCTGGTCAAGGAGACCCTGAACCACCTAAAGGGAATGAAGTTCTTCTCGACGATTGACATCGTGTCCACATTCAACAATATTCGCATGGCTAAAGGCATGGAATATCTGACTGCCTTCCGCACCCGTTTTGGCCTGTACGAATCCCTGGTCATGCTGTTTGGGCTCACTAGAGCGCCTGCAACATTCCAACGGTTCATGAATGACACCCTGCGAGAGTACCTGGACATCTTCTGTGCGGTCTACCTAGATGATATCCTGATCTATAGTTGAACCTGAGCCAAACATGCCCGTCACCTGCAACTGGTCCTGGGGAAGCTGCGAGACACTGGTCTGCATGTGAAGCTCCCGAAGTGTCGCTTCTTCCAGAAGGAGGTCAAATACCTTAGCCTGATCATCTCTGATGAGGGCATCAAGATGGATGTCACCAAGGTGAATGCTGTCACTAAGTGGGAAGTGCCCCGAAATGTCACAGATATCAAGTTGTTCTTGGGATTCGCGGGGTTCTATCACTGCTTCATCCGAAACTTCTCTGGTATCCTGGCCCTGATCACTGCCCTAGATAAGAAAGGAGTCCCATTTGTTTAGTCTGAAGCCTGTCAGAGAGCCTTTGATGAGATCAAGGCCGCCTTCCTGGAACAACCAATCCTGACCCCATTCAATTGAGACAAGCCTGCTGTCCTGGAGACCAATGTGTCTAACTTTGTGAGCGCGGGAATCTTATCCCAAGCCAATGACCAGAATGTCCTGCGTCCTGTCACATTCTACACAAAAAAGCACACCCTGACAGAATGCAACTACAAGATCTATGATAAGGAACTGATGGCAATTATCCGCTGCCTAGAAGAATGGCGCCCTGAGCTGGAGGGCTGCCAGTATCCAATAAGTATCATCACAGATCACAAGAACCTGGAATATTTCATGATAACCAAGACCCTGAACTGAAGACAAGCCTGTTGGTCTGAATTCCTGTCCCGATTCAATTTCCAGATTGCTTACTGTCCCGGCTGCAAGGGAGGAAAGCCTGATGCCCTGACCTGGAGGTCACAGGACCTGCCGCGGGAGGGGGATGAACGCCTGCTGCACCAGAGCCAGACTATCCTGAAAAGAGAGTACCTGACCAAATTCCCGCCTGATTACCTGAATACCCTGAATGAGTCCGCTGGACTGCATACCCTAGAGTCTGAGAGACTGCCAAACGAGCCTGCTGAGCTGCACCCCCTGAGATTATTGAGACGCCAAGTCCATTTCGCCCTGCCTATTACTGACCTGATTCAGCCTGTGAACTCTGCTGACCCTGCCCCTGAGCACCCTACCTAGCTAGAAGACCTGCTTACTGAGGGCTACAAGAAAGACCCCCTGCCCAGTTCTGTCCTGGAAGCCCTGGATCAAGATAATGACCACCACCCTGAGATCAACCTGGCTGATTGCTCCCGCTACCATGGGAGGTTGTACTACTGCCACTATCTATATATACCTGACCTGGATGAGCTCAAGGCTGAGATCCTGTGTGAGATCTATGAGACCCTGATTACTGGACACCCTAGCCACTCCAAGACATATGAGCTCCTGACCCACGAGTACTACTGGCCTGGGATGTACAAGTATGTCCGCAACTGGGTGAGGAATTACGATGTCTGCTGCTGAGTCACGCCCTCCCGAGAAGGTTACCAAGGGCTCCTGTGTCCCCTGACTGCTCTAGACTGTGCCTGGAAGGACATATCAATGGACTTCATCACCCAGTTACTGGTGAGCAATGGCTGTGACACTGTGCTTGTTGTTGTGGACCACCTGATGAAGTTTTGACACTTCATACCCTGCAAGAGCACCTGTGACACCGAGACTGTTGCCTATCTGTTCTGTGACCATGTCTGGTGTTACCATGGATTCCCCAAGACTGTTGTGTCTAACCGAGGCCCCTAGTTTGTCTCTGCCTTCTAGACCCACCTATGCCACATCCTGAAGACCCAAGCCCTGCTGTCAACTGCCTACCACCCGCAAACTGATGGGTAGACTGAGTGTGTGAACGTGTCCCTGGAGCAATACCTGCGAGCCTATGTGTCATATCTGCAAGATGACTAGACTGAGTGGCTGGCTTCTGCTGAGTTTGCTGGAAACACCACCCGCTCTGAGACCATAAACCTATCTCTGTTCTTTGCCCTGTATAGGTTCAACCTGTGAATTGGACACGAGCCTGTCCGTCCCAATGCCTGACCTGCTACCTGAGATGCCAGTGAGTTTGCCAGCACAATGAAGTAAATCTGGGACTTCTGCTGAGCTGAGATGGTTGCTGCCCAAGCAAGCCACAAGAGATCTGCTAATAGACACTGAACCCCTGCCCACTGATTCCACATCAGCCAGAAGGTCTGGCTGGATGCGCGCAATATCAAGACCCTGTGCCCCCAGAAGAAACTAGACTGGAAGAACCTGGGCCTATTTGAAATCAAGAGGATCATCAGCCTGTACACTTACAAGCTTGCCCTGCCTGCTTTAATGAAGATCCATCCTATGTTCCATGTCTCCCTGCTCTAACCTGCTGCTAGCTCACCCCTGCCTGGACAACACCAGCCCCCTCCCCCGCCAATCGAAGTTGACGGTGTTGAGGAGTGGGAGGTCAAAGAAGTCATTGACTCCCGATAGGAGCGCCGTGGCTGTGGCCAACCCCATCTGAAGTACACTATGAAGTGGCGAGGATACCCTGATGTTACTGAGGAGCCTGCTGAGTACCTGGAAGGAGCTGCGGAAGCTGTCCGAATCTTCCATGACCGATACCCTGATAAGCCTGCTCCCCGAGGGAGGGGAGATCTGCAATCACGATCCCTGTTTGCCCTGGCCCCTGACTGTCATATAGAGTATGACCTAAAGGGGGGGGATACTGTTACGGGGCTGGACCCGAACTGTCTGTTCGCTCTGTTTGCTTGATTGTTTTTTTTGCCAAGTCTGCCAAGTCCGCCAGATTATGATCTGGCTTTTCTGTCCATAGCTTTTGTGGTCCTTTGTACCACCTCCTGTATCTCAAGTACACTGTTCTGCAACCCGATCTGCTCTGTCTGCCGCCGCCCCCTTACAGCATTATCCTCAATTCTATTGAGGGAGAGCTTCCTTATGTGATAAGTAGGCGTCAATTTCCAGTACGACCCTGCTTTGCTATGACTATTAATAAGTCACAAGGTCAGTCTTTCAATCATGTTGCTGTGGATCTAAGGACGCCTACTTTTTCACATGGTCAGCTCTATGTTGCTTTGTCAAGGGTTACTGGCATGGCAAATCTCTCTCTGCTCTTGCCTGAGGTTAATGAGGATGCAAAGATTGATAATATTATCTATCCTGAGGTCTTGCTTAGATAGTGGAAATGGAAATTGGAGCTCAAGTCTTTTTTCTTTTCTTTCTTTTCTTTTTTCTTTTTTTTCGAGGAACCAAACCCCTCGTTAGGCAGACACCCACAGACCAGAGGGAAGCTCTTCAGCCTCAACCCCTTGCGCCGGCATAGAGGGAGCCGCAGCTTCTTCCCCTTGCTTCTCCAAGTCATCCCAATCCCGCCTATCAGAGGAATGATCATCTCTCGATATAGCCTGTGCTGTGGCATTGGATTGGCCACTTGGGGCAATAGTTGTGAGGTGATCAATCTCATCAACTGCAAGGTTTCCCGTCCTCTCATCCCAGTCCTGGCTCGGTGGATAAATCTCGCTCTCTGCGGCGAGATTCCCTTGGTGGCCGGACTCTGCTTGCAGCGAGATCCCCCGCAGCAGATCTGCTGGAGGTCTTCGAGTTCAACTTGCCTCAGTCCCTCCAACAATTGAGGTAACTGGGCTGGAAAGACGTTGTTTTCATCGAAGACGACATCCCTGGTATTACTCACTTGGTTCGTCAATGGATTCCATACCTTGTAGATATTGCTGCTCTGATATCCGACCAGATATCCTGCCCATGCCTTTGGCTTGAATCTCTCGAGCCTCTTCTCGTTCAGTTGGGGTAAGTTTTGGGTCTTTTGACCCTGACAACCCATCGCAGACACCACAGGAAGCTGTGGTCAACCACCCCCCGATTGTGGACGGCGCTTTACTGCCTGCACACCCCAATTTCGGTGTCCAAAGTGGACAACGTTCCCGAGGCCAGGAACAGGTTCCTACTAAGCAATTTATAGGAGGATGTCACAGTGGCAGTTGACCAATGAAACCGAGTCTCCTATGCTGCCACGGAATCTGCTATCAAGGAACCTGCTATCAAACGAGTCGGGACTTTGGGCATCAGTTGGAGAGCGGAATTCTAGCACCGACAATCCCACAGAAAGACTGAAGCCTCGAAATAAGCCATCCGTCCTCATGGGCAACAGCCACGATATCTTCTGCTCCAGGCGGAATCCCGGGCACTCGAAGTGCCCACCTCATCTTCTCCAATTCCCTTTCTCATCAGCGTAAGTGTTATCCAGTACCTTCTGCGTGGGCCTGATCTGCCTCCTGAATTTGCCATCTTCCAATGAGTGCCGTGGACGAGCATCAGATTGCACATGGTGTGCGCGTGACATTGGTTGTCGAGATATCACAGGCGTATCATTGGCGCCAGTGGTTGAGTAGCGTGTTGCTGGGGCGGCTTGAGACTGTCTTGAATTTTCTAGAACATCAGCGCGAACGTCGACCGGATCTCGAGCCTCCCTACGCGCTGTTGTTTGTGCACGCTGTGGTCGTATCTTAGTCGGTCCAGCCCTTTGTGACTTGTACAAAGACCCGCTCTCCGCATCTTCGTATGATGGAGCACTTTCCCAAGGAGCTTCGATTGGCGCCACGGTAATCCTTGTTCGCTGTATAGATTGCGGTTTGGCTAGTGCCTCTTGGCCCTGCCTCCTCTGAGAATTTGCCGCTTCCCTGTCACGGACAACCGTCTCCCGATATGCATCCAGTGCTTCGCAAAGTGTTCGCAGCCGTGCATCAGCACAGTGGTCAAGAATGTTCTTGATTGCCCGAGAAACCGCTTGTATACCATTTTTGTCATCCAAGAGATGCTTTGACAGCCCTTCAACATGAAAAGTATGTTGTTCTCCTTCAGCTGGAGCCTTTAGCCAATGCACATTAATCCGAGCTAGCTCATGGTCCATGGTAACAGAGAAAAATTGTGGCTCTTCATAATTGAAGTTCTTCATTCTGAGACTGCGCTGCATCAGTTCTAAATTGCCATTCAATGCAATAGCCCCTGCACCAGTAGCCTGGTTTGTTGCGACATAGTGGGTTCCATTTTTAGCCTGCGATTTGAACTCAATCACTAGAAATGGAAATCGAATCTTCTGGTCTGGGACAGCGTAGCTTCGGCCAAATTGGTCATCAATGAGGAGATCAATTGTCCCTAACTGGTTGTCAGTGAAAGCAGCCTCAGAATACCCAAAAGCTAAATCTGGTTTTGGTTTTGGTAAGGGGAGTGGTGTGGTGAGGATTGAGGGCTTGAGTGGGACAGGGACAGAATTGAACCACGGTTGGTCGGCGTTCATTTCTAGTCTCTGGTCAGGGATCTCATCCATAGCAGGAATGATATGTGGCGCCAACTGTTTAATGATGACATCCTCAGCCTCGTTTCGAAGTCTCCGGGACTTATCTTTCAGCCTCTGAATAGTGGCGTCGTCCATCTCAGGTGACGTTCGCGAGCGTGATACTATTCTCTGTGCCTTCCGCATCAACTCTGGCGGAGGATTTTCGCGCTCGATGAAGATGTTGCGGTAGCGTAATGACTGGTGATAGTCCGTGTCGTGCACACTAGCAGCGGTCTTCTCGGACCTCCTGGACGTGCTTATGGAGCTTTCTTCGAAGCTGTTCCGGGGGGGTGGAAGGACGGGGCCAGGTTTGCGGGACATGTCGGCGGGTACTTCTGGAGGGGTCTCGTTCTCTGTCGAGGCTCTTCGGGACCAACAGGAATCGTCGAGCCAGTTCTCGATGAAGTTTTCCTTGTCAGGTGCTGTTCTCGACTCGGTGCACAGAACGGGGCTGTGTCGCAGACGTTTCGCGTCGTGATTTGATTCGTCTCCGTTCACACAGTGTCGCCGTTTTGCTGTTCACATTAGCAACCATGATTCACTTGTATGTGAGAGATAACTAACTGCTCTTTTGCGTCGATCGACCTTCGTCTTTCTCTTTAGTGTTATGGTATTGCTTCACAGCCTGCCCCTCGTCTTTCTCTTTAGTGTTATGGTATTGCTTCACAGCCTGCCCCTGTCCCGAGTATTGCTGTTTGGCAATTGAGCTATGTGATGTCCTCGTCTGTCTCTCCTCTCTTGCGGTTCGTTGTCGGTTCGTATCTTGTATCACTTGTCGTCTTGGGCTTTTGCTTGATGGGTTGAATTTCGCCCCCCGCGGATGTTCTTGGGGTTGTTTATTGACTGCAGCTAGTTAGCGAAATGACAATGCCTAGTGAGAGCTATCGTGAGAGAAGCAAGGAACTGACGGATCTCTTGAAGCCTGGGGCTCTTTCGCCGGTGGACAGTGGTCTCTTCGTCGTCGTCGTCGTCGCGTCTGGCAGAACGGCGCCGTTTGCCTCGAGTCATTCAGTCATGAGTTTGAGTAGCAGATGAAGGGAGTCCCTACGGCTTCTGACCAGTGGCTGGCCAAGTTTCGTGCTGACTCTGTCTCGCTTTGCAACACCAGCTGCCATATCGATTGGCAATGAGACATGGGGCGAGGCCGCTTTCTATATCGTAAAGGACGCGAGAGGGCAGATGCGGGGTCCGCGAGGAATCTAATTTGTTAGTGATGGCGCCCAAAGCTTGGCGGAAAGCAAACAGCCAATGGCTGGCCGCTAACACCTTCCGACCCTTGGCGGGCCGGCGCGCTAACTACACTAGTGCTTGATTGGCGTACTGGATCTACACTACACTGTGTGTACATTGTTCACCACCACCACTGCATTCTCCTCTTGAGACAAGAAAATTAATTGCATGTCGACTCAATCTCCCAAACGCCAGAAGATCAGCACCACCTCCTCGCCGCCATACAGAGCAATGGAAGTGGACGATAGAATCGCCTCGGCCACCACGCCTTCCTCGGCAGGCGCCGCCGCCGCCGCCGCCGCCCATACTTTCGATGATGACGCCGAAGCGCTGTTCCCGGGAGCGGGCACTGCCACTGCCACTGCTATGTCTACCGCTGCAGATTCTATTGTCGGCACCGCGGTGAACGGCGGCGGCCGTCTCGCCGACTCTCATAAACCTCAAAACGACCACCTCAACGCAGCCGCACCGGGCGAGCTCTCCCCACCGCGATCACAGGCGCTGCAGGACGGCACTGCTGCAGGACTGGCGGCGAATGGCGAGCGTGCTGCGGAGGAATTCCACAAGGCCGGTGCTGCTGGTGTTGGTGCTGGTGCTGGTGCTGGTGCTGGCGCCGCCGCGCGGGGTGCAGATGATATGCCCGGGGCCGGGTGGAAAAACAAAAAGGCGCAGGAGGAAAAGCACCGCGCGTTGGAGTGGGTGGTTGACCGTGATTTCAGCCTCGAGCCGTTTGGAGACGTCGTGTTGCTGGGCAAGCAGCAGCGCGGTGAAGATTAGGGGGTGGTTGATGCATAGAATAGCGTTTGTATTTCATGGCGCAGCATAGCGATGGTGTTGGGGCTTGGGCTTGGGCTTGGTTGGCATTGGACGGGGCAAAAATGCAAACTACGGATCAGATCAGGCCTTCAAGGACCCCCAGAGATGAATAATGACCGACGAGTGCCAGTCAGTGAGTGAGCATCCATTATCCGCATTCAGTGTCCACGCTGATGGCGGCCGATGCTGGTAATCTCTTTGTTTTCCACGCATGAATGTTGGGTATAAGTAAACGATGTCTCCCCCACCGGCGGCCCGGTCACTGCTCACTCGTCACCGCTTGGTCGGCGCCAGACCGGGCACGTTGCTGTACCGCTCGTCACGCTCGGTCTTGAACATGACCTGGCACCAAAACTCCTTTGCATCCGCGTCCCACCAGGTCCAATACCGGCCCTCGCGGCGGTCAACCTCGCGCGCCTGCAGCTTGAACCCGCACGTCTCATACGGCTCAGCAGCCACGAGCAGATACTGAAACTGCTTGTCGGGCTCCTCGACTTTCTGCTCGTACGCGCTCATAAACCGCACCTTGGGCTCGACCCCTGGGCTGATTTCCGGGTACAGCAGCTGGAACAGCAGGCCGACCTGGCGCGTCAGCGGGTCCCGCGTCTTGGTGATCTTGTAGCCCGGCCGGCCGATCTTGACCACGTTCTTCTTCACCTGCACGCCCGCGTACAGCCCGCCCACGCCACCAGCAAGCCCGCCTGCGCTGTCCTTTTGCGATTCCTTCTGTTCGCGCGCCGCCCGTCGGGCGAGGTTTGTCTGGTGCTTGCGGCCCTGCGTGTGCGCCAGGTACGACCCGTCGTTCTGGTGCACCGTCAGACACAGCCGGCACTCGAACGAGCCCACGTGGTTCTTGAAGAAGTACGGGTCGTTTTCCAGGTCGATCGTCTCCAGCGCCAGTTTGCGCAGTCGCTCCCGTCGGTCCGCGTTCGTGGCTGACGACGAGGCCACGCCGCCGCCGCCGAATTTCGAGCCTGCTCGGTTTTGGTAGTCCATCGTGGCGACAGGTTCTTTCTTGTCTTTATTTAAGTGTGTGTGTATGTGTGTGAGAGATCGCGAGAGAATGTGAGTCGTTCCGAGAGTGAGGGAAGTAGTGTCTGCAGTCAACCAGCCGACAACGAAATTTGGGACAGAAGGCAGACGAGGCTGAGCGCGAGGCTGAGCGCGAGGCTGAGGTTTCTTAGCGCGAGGCTGGAGACAGTGTATCACGTGAGAGACTTGGCATTGTCCTCTACCGATACCAACCTCGGTTCTCCATCCTTCGTGTGCGCGTCCAACTGCCGGACACAACTACCCAAGAGGAGATGAATTCAGTCCTCATTCATGCAGCTGTCAACACAGCGTTTCTGTGACTCCATATAACCTCGAAAGTAAGTACGGTGCAGTATTGACACTCTGCTGGCCATATCTTAGATCCCCTGAACCATGCCGCCGTACCCCTTTCGCATCATCCATCACCGTGTCCCCGCGCAGCACATCCGCGAATATCCTCGGGCTCTGCTCAATGACCAGGAGACGGTGCTTTATCTGGACGTCAAGCAGTATATCCCCATAGACAACCCCAATCCACAGCCCGGTGATGTCACCATCATCGCCGCCCACGCCAATGGCTTCCCCAAGGAGCTGTACGAGCCGCTGTGGGCGTATCTGCTCCAGAAGGCGGCCAAGAACAAGTTCAAGATACGGTCAATCTGGATCGCTGACTTGGCCAACCAGGGCCAGTCTGGGGTGCTCAATGAAGACCAGCTGGGCAACGACCCCTCGTGGATGGACCATGCGCGCGACTTGCTCTACCTGATCAACCAGAAGCGCGATCAGATGCCGCGCCCGCTCATTGGCATTGGACACAGCATGGGCGGCAACCAAGTGGTCAATGTCGCCCTGATGCACCCGCGTCTCTTCACCACCCTGATCCTCATCGACCCCATCATCCAGGTCCAGATTGCTGAATACGCCGGGTCGAATATCGCCCAGCTGAGCACCTTCCGCCGCGATGTGTGGCCGTCGCGCAAAGCGGCCACTGACTCCTTCCGCTCCTCGCCATTCTATGCCGCCTGGCACCCGGAAGTCTTTGAGCGCTGGTGCCAATACGGACTGCGCGACTTGCCGACTCGGCTCCATCGACACGATCCCCACGGCCAAACGCCCAACCCTGTCACCCTGACCACAACCAAGCACAACGAAGTCTTCACCTTCTTACGTCCAATCCATCGAGCAGATGGAGGTTATGTCAACCGAAAAGAGCACCTCGATCTCAACACCAGCTCCCAGCCAGACCCGCATTTCTATCGTCCGGAGCCACCGGCGACATTCGCGCGCTTGCCAGAGCTGCGTCCATCCGTGCTGTATGTCTTTGGCGCCGAGTCGCCGGCCGCTTCTCCCGAGCTATGTGCCTTGAAAATGAAGTATACCGGCGTCGGCATCGGCGGATCAGGAGGTGTACCAGATGGCAGAGTCAAGCGCGTAAGATACGACGGTGTTGGTCACTTGGTCGCCATGGAAGTACCAGAGAAGACGGCCGAGGACGCGGCCACTTGGATCGGCAGCGAGTTGGAGCGCTGGAGGCAGGACGAGGACCAGCACAACCGCGAGTGGAAAACCAGACCACGCGCCGAGCGACAGACAGTCGATGAGCAGTGGAAGGCCAACATTGGTGGGCCACCACAAAGAGGAAGTAAACTGTGAGCCACCACAAAGAGGGAGTAGACTGTCAGCCACCAAGAGGGAGTAGACTGTCAGCCACCAAGAGGGAGTAGACTGTCAGCCACCAAGAGGGAGTAGACTGTCAGCCACCACCCAGAGGGAGCAGACTGTGAGATAAGTTAGAATACATATATATAATCAAATGAACCTGCTCACCTTCTCCTGCTGTTACTTCTCATTCTTTTCTCACCTCCCCTGCTGTTCCTCCTCATTCTTTTCTCACCTCTCCTGCTGTTCCTTCTCATTCTTTTCTCACCCTCTCCTGCTGTTCCTTCTCATTCTTTTCTTGCTGCTGCATGGATTCAAGAATCAGCTGAACAGCACGAGCCGAATAACGGCTTCCATCTGCTTGTCTATAATTCTATTAGTTTAGGTGTATTGAACAAGCAAGTCTTCTCTACCGCTCAGCGACTTTGTCCTGCTTCCATTGCTTGACAAGCTGCTTTTGCTCTGCTTCTGAGAGCTTATCAAAATGGCCATGTTCTTTCTTCATCTTGATGACATGCCGATGGGCAGCCCGATGATCAGCATGACTTGCACGATAAAGCCGGGCATCATTCTCGCTCAAGCTCTGAGCCTTACGACGACGCGCAGCCGCTGACGGCTTTGTGGAGTAGTCTGCCGTGTCTTTGCGTGTCAAGACACCGGAACCGCTCCCAACAGGGCGGCCAACAGGCCGGGGGGGTGATAAGGGAACTTCATAAGTACTCTTTTCGCTGGAGGCAGAGTAGTCCATCTTGCTAGAGGGTGAGTGAGGGAGAGACATTGAAGTCGGTCCTCTTTGGCAGGAGAGGGGCGTTATGTAGGTAGGCATGGTCAGTGCTCAGGGCCGGCCTCTCGACTATATGCCCTTTGCCGTCTGCGATATCGCAGGTCTATCAGTGTACCACAGTAGTCTTGATCGTCGTCGCTTCTCGGAGGTGCATCCAGATCTGGTTTAGAGAGAAGTCGACATCTCCTCACGTGACTGATTCATGCACGTTGACTCTAGTTTCTGCGCTAACCTTCTACGGACTGGTTCACACCACCACTTTACGCGTGACGCGTTGCGCGTCGCGAATTTCAACTTCTTCTCTTGTAACTGCGACCGCCTTCGTTGTTACAAAACCGATCAACCATGGCCCTCGACGCCTTCCAGCTGCGCGATGAGGCAGTCCGGGACCGCATCCGTCTCGCCACGGAATTTCTCGACCCAACAGATCCTCGTGCCCGCACTTATCGCGGCGACATCGTCACCATGCTCAACAGAGGCCAAAGACGACTGACTGTCTCTCTCGACGACATCCGCGCCCATTCCCGCGAGCTAGTGGATGGCATTCTATTCTCTCCCTTTGAATTCGCGCCCGCCTTCGACCAAGCGCTGAAGAATGTCATTGCCACCATTCCCAACCGTGCCGCCTTTGAACTCGACGATGACCGCATGTACTACGTGGCCTATGAAGGCAGTTTCGGAGAGAACAGCTGCAATCCGAGAAGCCTGGGCGCCTCGCTGCTCAATCGGATGATCTGCCTCGAGGGCATCGTTGCCAAGGCCTCCCTGGTACGGCCCAAGGTGGTCAAGAGCGTGCATTGGAACGAGGCAAAGTCCACGTTCCTCTTCCGGGAGTACCGCGACCAGACCATGTCAACCAACAAGCCAGGCTCACTGAGTGTCTACCCGCAGACGGATGACGAGGGGAATCCGCTGGTGACCGAGTACGGCTACTGTGCCTATCGCGACCACCAGACCATCACCGTGCAGGAAATGCCCGAGCGCGCGCCGCCTGGCCAACTGCCCCGCGGTATTGATGTCCTGATGGATGATGACATGGTCGACCGTGTCAAGGCAGGCGACCGCATCCAGCTCGTCGGCATCTACCGTTCTCTCGGCAATCGCAATGCCGGCCCCGGCTCGAGCATCTTCAGGACGCTTCTCCTTGCCAACAACGTCGTGCTTCTCTCCTCAAAGTCTGGGGGTGGCATTGCGCAAGCCACGATCACCGACACCGACATCCGTAATATCAACAAAATGTCCAAGCGACCCAACATCTTCGAGGAGCTGTCTGCTTCACTGGCCCCGTCCATCTTCGGCCACGCCTACGTCAAGAAGGCCATCCTGCTCATGCTCCTCGGCGGCATGGAGAAGAATCTGCCAAATGGAACCCACTTGCGAGGCGACATCAACATCCTGCTGGTCGGCGACCCCTCCACTGCGAAGTCCCAACTGCTCCGCTTCGTCCTCAACACCGCCCCGCTGGCCATCACCACCACCGGCCGCGGCTCCTCTGGCGTCGGTCTGACTGCCGCCGTGACTACAGATAAGGAAACGGGCGATCGGCGGCTCGAAGCTGGCGCCATGGTCCTGGCCGACCGTGGCATCGTCTGCATAGACGAGTTTGACAAGATGTCCGACATTGACCGCGTGGCCATCCACGAAGTGATGGAGCAGCAAACCGTCACGATCGCCAAAGCCGGCATCCACACCACCCTCAACGCCCGCTGCAGTGTGATCGCGGCGGCCAACCCCATCTTCGGCCAGTACGACAGCAACCGCGACCCAGCCAAGAACATCGCCCTGCCCGACTCGCTGCTCTCCCGCTTCGATCTGCTGTTCGTCATCACCGACGACATCGACGACGCGCGCGACCGCCAGATCTCCGAGCACGTCCTGCGCATGCACGCCTACCGCCCGCCCGGCACGGAGGAAGGCGCACCGATCCGCGAAACCCAGAACCAGACCCTCGCCATCGGCCTGCGCGAAGACGGCGACGACAGCCGACCAGGCGGCGCTGCTGCTGGAAACCGCAGGGGAGGCGCCGGCGCGGCCAACCACACGACCGAAGTGTACGAAAAGTACAACCCGGTCTTGCACGCGGGCATGGAGCCGCGCCGCGATCGCCGCGGCCGCATCTCGAGCAAGCAGGCCGCGGTGACGCCGATCAGCATGGCCTTTATCAAAAAGTACATCCAGTACTCCAAGACCCGCTGCAAGCCGCAGTTGACCCAGGAAGCCAGCAACTACATTGTCAAGGCCTACAGCGACCTGCGCAACGATGTCATGGACATTGCCACCAGGCGCACCGCCCCAATGACCGCCCGCACGCTCGAGACCCTGATCCGGCTCAGCACGGCCCATGCCAAGGCCCGCCTCAGCGCCACCGTCACAAGGCAAGACGCCGTCGTCGCCGAGGAGGTCCTCAAATTCGCCCTCTTCAAGGAAGTCCCCGTCAAGGACGGCCGCCGCCGCACCAAGCGCAAGAAGACCAGACGGGATGCGAGGGTGGACCAGGGCGACGAGGAGTCATCCAGCGATGCGTCCTCCGCTTCTGACGATGATGACGCCGACGACAACGACAACGACGACAGTGACGACGGTCAGAATCCAAACGATCGCGCATTCCGCGGCACAGCGAAACCAAACTCGTCTGCAGCGCGCCCCTCAACCCGAAGCCAGCGCTCCACTCGCGCCAGCCAACAACAAGCAGAGGACGACGACGACGACGACGACGACGACGACGACGACGACGACGATAATAATGACGACGACCCTCAACCATCTTCCTCCTCACGCGCCCCAAACACCGTCGACTCGCAACTGTCCACCCTCTCACTCTCCAGCAGCATCCCCGCCTCCCAGCTCCCACCCACGCAGCCGTCCACAACAACAACATTACAATCACAACAACCAGTCCCCCCCTTGCGTCTCGCCGAATTCCGCTACCTGCTCGGCCAGCTGCTCAACACATCGCTCTTCCACAACGACATGGCGCGCATATCCGACGTGCTGGTCGCGGTCAACGCGCGCCTGGTCGAGGCCCACGGCGGTCATGAGGATGAGGCTGATGAGTTTGGCGAGCACGAGGCTGCTCGCTGCTTGGAGGTGTTGAGTGAGCAGAATGCGATTATGTGGTTGGCTGAGGAGGGTCAGGTGTATAAGTTGTAGACTTTTTGTCTTTTTTCCGCTCGGTTTGAAAATGAAAGGGGGAAGGCCGGGGGGGGTTATATGGCATGTCTTATGATTGTTGTTGTGCTTTTTTATTATTATATATTACTAGCTCTTTGAAGAGAGCTGTATTCTAACGACTGTGACCTCCTGTCTTGTGTGGCATTCATTCGTATCTATGTTCTATGGTAATGTCATCAATACTCTTCGTTGGGGGGGTGTACGATATGAAACAAACTCAAATCAGACTTTCTTCTTCAAGCTGAAGCCGCCGAGTCTATACCTCAGAAAGGCATAGCAAATCGTGGCCGCAGAGGTCAGACAGCCGGAGAAGACCTTGAGCATTTGGTAGCTGCCATGGTCGGCAGTGACAATCTCACCACCGATGGGATTGCCGACGAGCGTGGCGACGGCGACGAGGGAGAACATTGCGCCGGTGCGCACCCCGATCTGCTTGACGTCGGAGATGCTGGCGACCAGCGTGGCGGGCAGGGCGACCACGCCACCAGAGGCGAAGCCGAAGAGGACAGCAAAGGTGACAGTGGCGCCGGTGCCGCTCCCGGGAAGCCAGATTGCCCAGACGAAGATGGTGGCGGCGAGGCAGACGGCCAAGAAGATGGTGAAGCGGCCGACTTTATCGGCCAGGAAGGATGGCACGATACGGCCGAAGATGGAGGCCGAATTGAGTATGGGGATCAGGTAGATCTGGAGCGAGTGTGGTACGTGGGCTTGAGCCGAGGCTAGGATGAGGAAGTTCAGGGGAAGGAAGATACCTATGGTGGAAGAAAGTTAAAACACTTTTGGATGGAAACTGAGCTTGTGGTATGCGGCTCACCCATAAACATCAAGAATGAACCAACTGACAGGAGGAAAAAGGGCAGTTCGGTGAATGGGAGGAGGAAGTCGCGCCAGTTCATTGGCCTGGGGTGTGGCGGTAGGCGAGAGATGACGGTGATATTGGCGACTATTAGGAGAGCGAGAATGAGAAAGGCGCAAATGCGCATGGTCCATCCAAAGCCGACCTCGGGGATGAGCTTATGAACCATGATCGGGAAGATGACGCCGCCCAGGCCGGAGCCTGATGCAACCACGCCTAGGGCAAAGGCGCGCTTCTTGAAGAACCAAGTCACCACGGCCGACATGGCTGGGTAAAAGACCATACTGGCTCCAAGGGCTGAACAGAGACCCTGACTGAGGATAAAGTGCCAGTACTTGGTGCTGATCGATGCCATCATCAGGCCGAAGACGTGTAAGAATGTGCCGACTATCAGCAAGTAACGAGGGCCATAGTTGTCATAGACACGACCTGGAGAGGGAGATAGGTATATTAGTCAGGCTGTCACGGTGGATAAGAATATCATGCCTCCACAGTGAGCTGGGGCTCTAGACTTACCAACCCAGAGTCCTCCGATGAACATCATGAAAGACTCTAGCGATGGAATCCAGGCAACCTCTTGAGAGCTATATTCGCGGAGTTGATGTGTCTCGTAGTAGGCTTGGAAGACGCCTGGGCGATGAGTTAGCAACCTCATGCCTGAGCCCTACCAGCGTGTGTCTGTCTTACCAATGCAGTTGATCCATCCAAAAGACACAATCAGACAGCAGAAAGCACCCAATACTACCAACCAGGCTTTGAGGCCGCCATCAGGAAAGGAGGCGGGATCAAAGCCGGGTGGGGAAGACGGTATAGCAACAGCATCTGATTTTTCCTCAGCTGTTGACGGGACACGGCCAGGCACGAGTGCTTCATCCCTCTCTCCAAACTTCTCAATGTCATGGTTGGTCGAAGTGGTTGGCGTTATGAGAGTACTTGACAATGCACCGTCATGGTCGAAGGTCGACTCGTGTGACAGGCCCCCAGGAGAGGTAGTCATATCTCTGTTCAACTTTTATCTAGACCTTTGGTCAATGGCTAAGGCCGGCCGACGGGGTGAGGTGCGCGACTGTGGTGGTGAGGTGCGGTGTCAACTCATATCAGAAGAAAGCGCCCGGACCTTAGCAATCGTTGTCCGTGGCCCGTGGTGGCAAAGAGTCACAGTGTCGGCCCAAACTCTGGCAAGACCGGGCGCTTACCAATCCTTGGGTTTTTGGATGAAGCTTTCCATTGACAGCGGTGCGATTGTCCGGCCCTTGCATGGTTGTGGTAGAGCCACTGGCGAATGACCTGACCGCCTTGAAGACTCTGACGCAACGAATCATGCTACACGCGCGGTTGCAGTCCAAGGAAAGTCGGCCCAGACGACTCCGCCAAACCGACCGTTGGTGGAGGTTATGTAACGTACAACATGACGTCGCCCCCACCCCACCACCCACCACGATCAATTACTGTCCTCCCCCACCCTATAGCAGTCTCCCTTTCAGGGTCTCGCTCGACTCGTGCTGGCTGTCACTGTTCTTTTCTGGCAGACTATTGTCTCATTTATGCCTGGTATGGCAAGTAGCTTGCAAGTAGAGTAGTTTTCTTTTCCATTACAGCACAAGGGTGCCAGGGTTCCTGATAGAAACGGTAGAGATCCTGGAGCTAGGTCAAGACAAGAACATGCAGGATAAAGCAGGTAATCCCGCTGATACACCTGCTTTAACTCCAAAACGCTACCCGTGGCAAAGCGGCACGGGAAGACTGGGGTATGCAGTCGCCGCCCCGAGTTGGCAGCGGTGTTCGGAGAGGAAGACTCCGTGAGCAGCTGGGATGTACTTGTACACACTTGATTTGTTAGCCCAGGGACTATCGTCATACGATTGTCATGGTATTATATGTATAGAGACAAGAATAACAAGCCTCGACTCCGGACTTGTTGAATGCAAAATTTTTTGTACCAAATCAGAAGTCTATCTGAGAATAAATATGGTAAGAATCACACGTGACTGCAGGACTGACAGTGCCAAGGCGCGCCAAGGCGCGCCAAGGTCTTGGCAGGACAACTCAGACAAGAAACAGACACAAAACAGACTGAATCATCTCCTCGTCAGCGCATCAGTCAACTCGGGCAAGTTCTGCTTGGACCATTATAGATTTTGACGTCAGCATATGATATTCTATCACTTCGTCTACGCCGTTGGCGGATTCAACTATGGCAAGTGAAGACATAGCCATGACAGAAGACATAGCCATGCCAGAAATGCCATGTATGATCCAGCAGGCGCCGGCTGCTTCAACTGTCATCGCTGGCAATGAGCATCTCAGCATATTCATCCAGCTGGATCCATTTGAACTTGGCACCCCATCTCCTCCTAAATTCTTTCCGCTTGTAGAGATTACTCGTGTTCGGTTTGAAGCTGACCAGCTCAACAGCCCAGCCTTTCTCAAGCGCGCGTTCCACCATTCTGAGGAATCCACCACTGTACTCAGCCTCGGCGGCATCGCCCGTCGCAAGAACAATCGTGCTCGGCCTGTGCGAGTAGTCAATCAGAGACTCGAGGATCTTGAGGTGTAGAATTTCGTCCACAGCCTGCTCAACCCATCTCTGCATTCGAGGGGTACCACCAGCGTTCGTTTCAGAGCCACTGGTTTCTCCCCCCGATAGGTGATTGAACTTCTTTTGACGCGCGGTTAGTTCTTTGACCTTGTTAACTCGCTCGAGGATGTTCGTTTCAAAGCCGAGCTCTTTTGCTTCGTCGACGACCGCAGACTTGTCGGAGCCAACAAGCACGCGCTTTGCGGCCGGCCGTCCTCTCTCAAGAATAAGCGAAAAAAGGTGGAAATTCATAGGGATTTGTTTGACGTAAAGTTTGGCATCCAGGCCTCGCGCCAGTTTGAGACAGCCATGTAGGCCGATGGATATGTTGGAAATGTCAATGAAAACGTGAATTCCAATGTCTGAGACATTGAGAGGTGTAAACGTCGGTTCCACGAGGCCTATGTTCTTCAAGAATCTCTGCTCGTCAGGGAAATCTACTTTGAGTCGGGAGATGAGCGCCCGGCTCCGCTCTCGATTCCCAAGTCCATCGCGTTGTGCAATGACGTGTCGTGATGGCGAGGGAACGCCGGGGGCGGTCCACAAGGAGGGCTGTGTCACAGGGCGCTGTGTCTTGGGACTGATGCTGGCCTTGGGGGGCGAAGAGCTAGGCGTTAAGGGACGTCGTTGACCCAAGATACCGTCAATGACTGCTGTTCTGGCGGCTGATTTCCTTGGCCCTTCGGCGAGGCTGGGTTGGCGGTCCAATATCTCGGCCGCTCTATTGACAGCCCTGGCACGTCTCGCAGCGCGCTTCTGAGTTTTGGACAAGGCGCTGGGTTCAGACGGGATGTTGCCCTCCAGGTCTGCGCCGTCTACGTCTCGCTCCTGAAGCGATTTCCCAGTTGGAGACGTGCCAGTTTGGACAGAGTCGGCAGGCTGGTGTGGTCGCAAGAGTGTAATGGGTCTGCTGTCATTATCGTCGGCGAGCCCTGGACTGGACAGCAAATCCCAGAGGCTACCAAAGTCTCCCAGGCCTGAACTTGCCTTGTTGATGGCGAGGGGTGGCTGACATGCCAAAGCCGGCGCTGTGGACTCTTGCTCGAGCGAAGAGCCAGTCAACGAGAGCTTGCTGAGGAGACTTATAGCGGATTCGAAATCCCAGGGCGACGTGGCCTCCCCGCTCGGCATTTGCTGCGAGGATGGCCGACACGGGTTTGAATGCCTGCCGGTGATTATTGAGCAGGATTGACGGCGGGGGCAAGGGCAGCAGCAGTGGTGACAAGTGGTGGCTTCTCTTTCATTGCTAGGCTGATTCTTGAGAGAGGCTGAGCATCTGTACAAGTATGCGGAGGATACAGGGTCGTCAAGTTAATATGTGTTGTTGGCCCACTTGTTGTGGGGCCAATGTAGCTTAATTTACTCCGCTACGTCATTGCACCTGGTGAGTGAGCAGGAGCGAGCGCTTCTTGTGGTTGACAGTCGATCCTTCCGCGTACCAAGTTAACCAAAGCCCAGTTGATAACTTGAGATGTGCAGAAGATGAAGAGGATGCCCAGCGAGGGCAACAGCAGGACTGGTCAAAAAGACCCAGTTCCGGAAGGCTCGAGCTACGACTCGGTGCCAGAGCAGAGTCCGTACTGCGATCACTTTGGCCTCACTATGGCAATTGGCTCTCAGAATCTTTTCGGATGCAGCTTCAGACGAGCCACTGACCCTCGCAACTGGTCATTGGCATTTCTGAACCACACGCAGCTCTAATACCCCACATGTCATGTGGCGGGGCGAATTTGGAGAGCCTTTCGAGTGCTTACGAAAGCCATGTGGATGTCATGTCTAGAGCCTTGGTGCGGATGTAGTCACAGCAAAGTACAACAGCCATCATACCATCTTCGGCTCCTCCCCTTGAGTCTCTGTTTTGATGGCGGAAGCCATTGGCTTGGCCTCTGGCCTAGTGACTTTGGTCGCCTTCGCCTTTGAGTCCAGCGTCACGCTCTACAGCACGATCAAAAGTTTTCAAGCGCACAATACCCGAGTTCGCGATCTCACAGAGGAGCTGCAAGGATTGACTGGGGTACTAGGCCCTCTCAGTCAGACATTGAATTCCACAACTGGTGTGGATCTATCCTGTCTCGACCTCCCTTTGTTACGCTGCGGCAAGGCATGCCAAGAATTCCAGCAGGAACTCCTCAAATGTTCATCAGGGTCGGGCGGCAGTCGAACCAGCTTTCGAGACTGGGCCAAGTTAAGGTACATGGGTGGCGACATCGATGGGTTCAGGAGGCTTCTGGCGGGCTACAAGTTGACCATCACCATCGCCCTCACTGATGCCAACCTGTAAGTCTTCCAACACCCCCCAAGCTGGCCCTTTTAACCTTGCCTTAGGCGGAAGTCCTCTCTCACTGCCGAGAGCGTCGAAGGCTTCAAAGACCTGGTCCAGACTGCTACTGATGACCTTCAGGCCCACCTCGACGGTATCAACGACAAACTTGAAATGGTTTTGAAACGCGCCGTGCCAGAGACCGCGGCAGATTCAGAGGAGCTCAGGCTGATGAAGGAAGAAAGATTGAGTGCGCAGAGATGCCTCCAGATCTGTGATCAGTTGTCGAAACATATAAGTCAGATTCAAAATTACGCCACTGGCGATGCGGTGCAGTTTATGGTGTCGACCAACGGAAAGGTGCTGCATGGCAAGAACCAAGGATTGGGGTGGAGAACAAGACAGGTGGGAGGCTACCTGAGTGATGATTTGGTTGCACAACTATCAAAGGACATGTCGAACATGGGTTACCATCCGCCTGAAAAGGATGCCTCAGACCGGCAAGCCAAGTCCGGCTCGGGTAGTGAAGACTCAGAGGAAGGCGGCCACGGTTCGGATGCCTGGCAGCGGCATGGGCGAGGCATCAGACTCGCAAATAAACGCACTCCCGAGCTTTCTCCCCCTTTATCGGCGGCAGCAGCGGAGGGCCAGACTAGCTCATCAGCGGTCAATCAGCCTCCTGGTTGAGGCCACGGAAGACTGGAGGCAGCCTGGACATACTCATTTATGAATGTGTCGATATACAGCGTAGACTTTGGGGAGGCTAATTGATGTTTTCTGGTGGAGGAACATCATTGTAGCTGCCTCAACCTCTTCAGCACCCTCGCCATATTTAACGACAAAGTGTTGGCCAACTCGTGCAACTGTGCAGCCTCCAACCTCCGCCAGAATCTCATCGGCATTCTCGATCTGCTCTTGTGTGGGAAGAGGCAATGGTAGATCAACGCAAAAATATGGGAGGGTGAGCTCGAAGTCACTCGAGGCCCCAATGATCAACTTTTGCCCGCGCGTTCAGCATGGAGGAATCGACGAGCCACCAAGAGGAATGTAGCGAGATATATATAATAGCTAACCTGAAAATCAGAGATCACCTAGAGAAGGACACTATCTTCTTTATCACCTATCTATCCTAATTCCTAATTATCATAGGGTTATAGGTGTCGGATGTCAGCTCCACGTGCGCTACGGTGGACTACAGAGACCAATAGTGCAGGATAACTGCCAAGACCAGTTGGCTCGCTGTCGCCAATAAGCGGCTGCCATTAATAACCACCAAACACCCAGCAACAACTTGTGAATGCAATAGCCACATCTTACCCCCCTCTCCTCTCCCGACTGGGCTGAACAGGCCTGCGGCCACGATGCAGACCTGCCAGGCCTCCGCCGGCGCGTTGCGCGCGGCTCGTCTTTCGCCCTCATTGAAGACCGCAGTCCAGCGCCGGAATCTGCAAGACATTTCCATTACGAGAACGGGGAAGCCGATCATAAGAGTGCCGGGAGGCCGTTCCTCCCTCGGAGGCCATACAGCAACAGTCTTTGGAGCTACAGGCTTCCTTGGCCGGTATATTGTCAACCGACTGGCGCGGAGGGGCTGCAATGTGGTGGTGCCGTACAGAGAAGAGATGACCAAGCGGCACCTCAAGCCCACCGGTGATCTTGGACGAGTCTCCTTCATTGAGTTTGATTTGAGAAATACGGCCTCGATTGAGGAAAGCGTGCGGCACTCAGACATCGTCGTCAATCTGATCGGCCGCACATACCCCACGAAGAACTTCAGCTTGTGGGACGTGCATGTCGAGGGCACCGAGCGTATTGCGGAAGCGGTGGCCAAGTACGACTGCGACCGCTTTATTCAGGTATCGTCATACAATGCCGACCCCAAGTCGCCGGCCGAGTACTTCCGAACAAAGGTGAGCAGCACGTCTTCTGAACGTGCGCACGGCAGCAGAGTGTGAGCTGACCATGGTATTAGGCCGAGGGTGAGCGCGTTGCCAGAGCACTATTCCCCGAGACGACAATTGTGCGGCCAGCACGGCTCTTTGGATTCGAAGACCAACTGCTTCATCGCCTGGCGGGCGTCACCAACATCCTGACCGTCAACCACCTGCAAGAGCGCTTCTGGCCTGTACACGTATGCCTGCAGCCCTATCCATATCTTCTCGGGCAATGCTGACATAACATCCCCAGGTGATTGATGTGGGCAAAGCGCTTGAGCAAATTGCCTTTGACGACACCACGGCCGGCGAAACGTTTGAGCTGTATGGACCAACTAACTACAGCATGGCCGAGATTGCCGCCCTTGTCGACCGCGAAATCATCCACCAGCGACGTCATATCAACGTGCCCAAAAACATCCTCAAGCCCATTGCCTACTGGGCGAACCGACTGCTCTGGTGGCCCATCATCTCTGCCGACGAGCTGGAGGTTGAGTGCCTGGACCAGCACATTGACAAGTCGGCCAAGACCCTCGCCGATCTGGGCATTGAGCCTGCTGATCTGGCTGACTTGACCTACCATTATCTACAGGACTATCGGAGCAGCAGCTACTACGATCTGCCTCCTGCCACCGAGCGTGAGCGCCGTGAGGACAAGAAGTACTTGCATGTTATCGATGACCAGTGATTCATAGATCTGGGACAAAGGGTTGCGGCAGGAGATAGCACAGTATAGTGTAGTGAAAGTTGTACATATGTCTGATCACAAATTTCCTCCTCTTTTGGTCTCCCATCTAGTCTAGTATCTTGCAATTCACCTTACACATCAAGTTACCATGAATTATAGGTACACTGTGTTGCATCTGTGACTACGCTGACTCGCACAAGAACAAGAGATGACAACCCTGACTTGATTGTCACTGTTTGTTGGAGAGGGTAGTAAAGGTCCTGGCAGCTTAGAAGTCAAGTCTGCAATTCACTTAGCAAAAAGGTAAAACACACCTTGCAATGACCTACATACAGCAACAGCAAAATGAAAGAGCAAAAACATGAACAAAATGAAAGAGCAAAAACATGAACGTCAACGACAGGGTTCGAACCTGTGCCTCCGAAGAGATATGATGCCTCGAATGAAAGATTCAAGTCATACGCCTTAACCACTCGGCCACATTGACAATATCGCGGTCGAATTCGTGGCTGATTTTGCGGCTTTTAATTAGATACACTACTTAGCTGTTATGTCCGGGGATAAGTTAACTCCGCACAGACCCGTTGCGTATGACACGCGCGCCTGTCGCTGGTCTATCGCTTCACCAACCGTCTCCCTTAATACTCTCCAACACAGACCACGACCACAATGACAAAAGCACCAACGCCGGAAGAGATCTCTGATTTCCTTGCTGACCAGCGAGATGACGCGCCTGCAGATCTCCAACCCGTCTTCATCACCTTTGACGATTTGTGGGATCGAAAGCTGTGGCATCAGTTGACCGACCAAGTCCTTGCATTCTTCTCAACTGAGGCCAGCAGGCCATATCGGTTGCCTCTCTATCATAATTTTGTCCTCAGCTTTGCCAGCAAGATCAACCAGCTTAAGCTGTTGAAGATCGCCCTCCTTGCAAGTCAACAATGCAGTGGTGAGTGGGCAAGGACAATGGCTCTCGTCTGGAAGGCTGGGGTGCTAACTATGCATGGCGTTAGACGACCAAGAACGGAGCTCCTTCCTAGAGGCTCTGGCAGAACGAGTGGACAAGCCCGATTCGGCAGAAGCCCACGTTTACGCCATCACCGAGCTGGCCAGCGTATACCTCCGCTTAGGAGAGGAAAAGAAGGCAAGGCAGAAGCTAGATGAAGCACAGAAGACGCTGGACGGGTTTGATTTCGTGGAGAATGTGGTGCATGCATCCTTCTATCGCGTCAACGCCGACTACTTCCAGTCCAAGAACGACTATACATCATACTACCGCAACTCGCTGCTCTACCTCGCCTGCATATCAGAGACAGAGCTCTCGCCGGAGCAGGAACAGCGCCGGGCATACGACCTTTCAGTAGCGGCCCTGGTGTCAGACACTATCTACAACTTCGGCGAACTGCTCCTACACCCAATTCTCAATGCACTCCAGAAGCCGAATCCACACTCGTGGCTGCGCGATCTCTTGTTCGCCTTCAACCGAGGAGATCTTGCTGCGTTTGAGCGACTCTCGAACAATCTGAGCAAAGACGCGCAGCTGGAACAACATCGCGGCTTTCTCTACCAGAAGATCTCGCTTGCCGCGTTGACAGAGCTGGTATTCAAGAGGCCACCTCATGATCGAGCCATGACCTTCAAGACGATTAGCCAGGAGACTAATGTCAAACCCGATGAGATCGAGCATCTCATCATGAAGGCTCTGAGCTTGGGCCTGGTCCGTGGTAAGATAGATCAAGTGGCTGGAATTGCCAAGATCAACTGGGTGCAGCCCAAAGTGCTGGAGAGAAGTCAGATTGAAGGCATGCGCGTTCGACTGAAGGAGTGGGACAGCAACGTCAATGACCTGGGCCACTACATCGAGAACGTTGGCCAGGATGTGTGGGCTTCATAAAACCAAACCACACGTCGCCCCTTTGTGAACCTTCTAGGCTACCAGGCTGTTAGCAGGTCATGGGTATAGAAGGGTAGAAGCTTGATATGCATAGCGACGGCCTGCAGAAAGAGAAAAGGTTGTAGACAAACAGCTATTCAATCAAGATATCAGGCCCATTCCATCGTGGACGTCCAGCACATGAAGTGACTTGCTCTGCCTTGTCTGCTCATTCTTCTGGTCGTCTGCCCAAAATGTGCGGCTCCACTTAAAGTTTTGAAATCATCTCCATCGCGACTGCCCTTTTCAGCATCCGCTCCTGCTTTCATTCCTTCCTTTTCCATCCCACCGCCTTTTCCATCACCAATCGACGCCGCGCCCTCTCATCTTTTTTTGATTTCAAGATGAGTCTCGGTGGCAGCATCACAAGGATTTGCTATCGCAGCGGCAGCAGTGCTGTGCACAGCAGTAGACTCAACACAGCAACCTCCCGAGGGCAGACCAGTTCAGGTCTGATCAAATCGTTTTCCTCTGTCTCTTTACTGCGCGCTGAGCTGCCAACGGACGCAGCTGCTGCCCAACCGTCCGAGGCCTCGTCGTCACCTCCGCAGTCTTCATCTCCGTCGGAGGAGGCGCCCTCCAACCCCTTCCCCAAAGTGCCTGCTGGACACAAGATCCGTACACTGGTCGGCACCGTGTCTCACGTCCACACGAACACGGCCTACGTCGAGCACAACGAACAGGTGTGGGATAAGCGTCTCCAGAAGCACTTCAAGCAGACGGCGCACAATCTCGTCCACGACCCGACATCCCTGCTTCGCGTCGGCGATGTCGTCCGATACTCTGTATTCACACCGGCTGAGAAGGCAGCACGAGAGAAACGGCGGAATGATATCCTGGACTATGAGGAAGCAAAAGGGGTCAACACTGGGCGTGGCCAGTCCGTGACCCGCAAGGGCTTTGTCGTGCCAGAGGGCAAGAGGCTCGTCATGGTCGGTGCCAAGCTCGAGGCGATCCCAAAGCGACAGAGGAACACCAAGGGCGTCCGTTTTGTGGCCCGAGAAGTGGTCAGTCCGTTTGGAAGCAGTGTCACGCAACGGTTCGGCACGATGAAAAAGGCTGGTTGGCTGCAGGACCTCCAGAAACGAGGCTTCCACTCGTACTCGGCTGCCCGCATGGCTGCGCTCAGCTCTACTCCTCCGACAGATGCCACCGTCGATCTCACTCAACATGCGTTCCGGGAGAGGTTAGACAAGGCGGAGTCGGCAGAGGAGCGGTCCAACATCTTCCTGGAAATCCTGCAGGAACACAAACGCCACGTGGCGGAGGAGAAGGCCAAGCACGGCGAGAACTTTGTGTATGAGAATCTCTCCATACCACGCAGTCTGGTTCCCGCCATTGTGGGCCCAAAATGGTCGATCAGAGATCGCCTGCAGTTTGAAAGCGGCGCCACCATCCGTCCTGCGAAGCCGGTGCCCGTACCTGGTCGGTACCAATTGAAGCAGTTCGATGTGTATGGCAGCAAAGAGGCTGTGGACAAGGCCAAGGATCTGATCCGTTCGAACTTGGAGCGGGAACTGGGCAACATCAGGTCAGCTGGCAACTGGACAGGAGAAGCTAGCAGCTCCAGGCCTGCTAGGCCAGTGCAGCGCAAGCGAGTCAGCAACCGGACCAAGGCAAAGAAAACAGGGGCTGGCTACAAGAGCAGAAGATCAGGCTGAACTGGCCACTGGGATGGCATCATATCATGTCTGTACCTAATTGTATAAATATGACCATGTGAGCAGCAGGTGTAGCATGCAGGGCTGCCTGCATGCCAGCCATTTGTTTGTTTTGTGTGGTTTTATCTGCTTTTCTTGCTCTGGTTGATGATGCTGAATTGAAGAATGAACTTTTTTCTTTCAGCCACACTGGTCTGGACGAGTAAGTCGAATATCATACTCGCTCACCAAGGAAAATCGTGTCCCGTTCCGGTGCGCCTGCAATCACTTTTGATATCTTCATCACTCTCTGTTCTTTCTCTGTAGCAGAACCAACCATTCTCTCGAGGCAACCTTCACTCTGCTGGGCAGGAAAACAAGGTGTCGGCGTTCGAAGAGGAGCCCGGTTGTGCTGGTGACTATGATGAGTCTTGCTCTGGCACTCCATTGGTCGTGATGCTGCTGTTCTCTCCATTGACGCCAACGACACCATTATGATTGGTCTCTGATGGCCTGGCCTCCTCCCTAGAGCCCGTCTTTTGGCTGGCCAAGCTCGCCCTTCGCAACCTCAGCTTCCTCTCACCATGCTCACTAATCCTGGCAAGTTCGCCCACGAAGCTCTGGCCCCAGAAGGCGCTTGTGAATTTGCTGACATACTTGTACAGCCTGGCAAAGTTGACGTCTCGAACTTCGGGCGCCTGGGTCACGGCTTCCTGCATGGCACCTGCAAGTTCTTCCGTATTCCAGGGGTTAACGAGAATGCTTCCATTCAGAGACTGGGCTGCACCGGCAAACTCTGATAGGATAAGAGCGCCATGCTTTGCTCGCTGGGCGGCAATGTATTCAAATGAGACAAGATTCATCCCGTCGCGGGTTGATGTCACCAGACAGACATCAGAAACGGCATACAGAGCAATCAACTCCTCAAAATTGACCGACTGGTGCATAAAGTGGATGGGTACGAATTCGACGGTGCCAAATTTGCCGTTTATACGCCCAACCAGCTCGTTGACAACGGCTCGCAGATTCTGGTACTCTTCCACGTCTTGGCGTGAAGGAACCGCGACTTGGACAAGCACGACTTTGCCAATCCATTCCGGGTGGTCTGTGAGGAAGACCTCGAAAGCATGAAGCTTTTGCGGCACGCCTTTGATGTAGTCAAGTCGGTCCACCCCGACCATGATTTTGACCCCACGAAACTTGTCCTCGAGAACAGATATCCGCTTCTTGACCGAAGGGCGTTGTAGACCATCCGTGATCTTTGTAGGGTCTATGCCGATGGGGAAGGTGCCAACGCTGACAATGCGGCCGTGGAAGTCGACGCCATTCGGCGAGGTTGCTAGGCCGAGGATGCGGTTGCATGAGGACAAGAAGTGGCGTGCATAGTCGTAGGTGTGGAAGCCAATAAGATCACTGGCCAGGACACCATTGAGGATTTCATTGCGCACTGGAAGAATGCGGTAGATCTCCGAGGACGGGAAGGGCGTGTGCAGGAAGAAGCCAATCTTGACGTTGGATCTGCTCGAGCCAATCTCTTCCCTCAGCATTTCTGGCAGCAGCATGAGATGGTAGTCGTGCACCCAGATCAGATCTCCATCTCTGACGTCCTGAGCAACTCGTTTGGCAAACAGCAGATTGGCCTCTGTGTATGCTTGGAAGGCAGTCTCGTCAAAGGTGATCTCTCCGGGATGATAGTGGAAAAGGGGCCACATGATGGCGTTCGAGAACCCGTTGTAATGCATGTCAGCCAATTCATCTGACATGAAGACTGGCTTGGCATTGAATTCCTCCTCCAGCCTCATTGTCACTTCCCCAATCTCGCTGTCAGGTACTTCTAGGCCTGGCCAGCCATACCAGCTGAATTTGGTAGTCGACTTGAGGCCGCTGAGTCCAGTGACGAGACCGCCAGAAGACATGGAGAAGTCATACTTGCCGTCATTGGAGCGTTTGATGGTGATTGGCAGACGGTTGGATACAAGAAGAAGCCTATGCTCGCCCCCAGCGGCCCCAGCTGGTTGACTAGACATCTGGGCAGGTGGAATCCAGGTCAAGGTGGTGATCCAGAACGTGCTCCCGGTGCTTTTGGATGAGGGAGGGAGTTGGGTTCATGCTGCTTAAGTTCGGCGAGGAAGTTTCATGGATGTTCCTGCCGAATTTAGCGGGCGCCTTTTTGGGGGCCACCATTAGTCGTGGCTGCCCTAAATAATCATGGCCATACTCCTTTCGGTGCCTGGGCACTCTAGACCAGGTGGAAGTCGCAGCCCGCTGTGGTCTTCACAGAGCATGGCTACACAGCAGTTTACTATCGAGATTGAAAGGTGATCGAATTTAGTTGCTCGGATTCAAAAGGCCTATATTCCCAGCACCCCTCAAGGACCATTACACAAGACCATCGTGTCCCAATAATTAATAATGTTTCCCAGGGTCTGATTAAGAATGAAGGGGAAGGCGCCGCTTAACTTCCCCTCCCACGTCTCCCCCACTGCTGCTCCTTCCCCATCCAATGCAGGTACCCACATTGAGGATGACGAAGACGACGAAGACGACAGCGGCTCACAATCCCGTCGCTCGCGTCTGAAATATCTTCTCCAAGACCAATTTCTTATCTCATAATAGATTCAGTATTGCAAGGACTTGTTGGCTTGATCGACAGTCTCTCCCCTACCCCGCGTCCATCGCCGATGCCCTGAATTAGAAGCCCAGCAGCAGACGCTGCCGCCTTATTTCCTATCGCCCTTTCGCCCTTTTGCCCTTATTCACCATGGAGCCCAGTGCTGGTTCGCTGGAATCGTCCGACCGTACGCCGCTTCTGTCGCAGCCCCTGGAAGACCCCCGCATTACCGAACAAGGCAGCGAATCTGTCGCCAGCACTGTCCAGCAAGATGGGGATGACAGGAACAAAAGCCAGAGCAGATGGCCAACCTTTGTTGCGTTGACGGTTCTCTGTCTTGCAGCCGCTGCGATCTGCATCAGCTTTACCGTACCTTCGATTGCTGAACAGTATGCCTCACAGGCGCTTGTTGTCAAGCCAGACAACCTATCAATCGATTCATTCACCGCGCTCGGCGTCACAACGCGGGTACAGGGCCTCTTTTACTTGAACAGCTCCAGAGTGCCAAATACACCTGTCAGAGTCCTGGGCAGAGCGCTCACCTGGATTGCCAGAGAGGTGGAGAGTGGGGAGTCGACAATCGATCTGATTCTCCCAGACTATGGCAATGCTTTGGTGGCAAAGGTGGCAGTGCCACCCATCAAGGTCAATGTCCGCGACCAGCACCACAACCAACTGGATATTCTGGCCGATGTGGTACCCGGTGACGTAGTCGGTATTACAAGAGTCGCCAAGGACTTTCTAGATCGCAATCTCGACAGTCTCAGTGTCCTGGCGGTGGCCGATGTCCCTCTCAGGAGCGGCCTGATCGACATTGGCAGTCAAACTGTGCAGCAGTTGCTCACCCTTGAAGGACATGACATCCCTGCAATACCCAGCTTCAATATCTCTCAGCTACGACTTGTCGAATATGGTCAGCCAGGTCATCCCCAGGGCGTCAAAGCCAAGGCTGTGGTTTCTACTGCCATCGACTATCCCATTGAGCTTGAAATTCCACCTCTGTCCTTTGAGCTTCTGGTCCCAGACTGTTTTGGTGACTATCTCGCTCTGGCCACTGCGAGGACAGCTCCGACCCATGTGAGGCCCAAAACGCCTCTTGATGTTGCGGTGACAGCGTTGATCCAGCAACTACCGACCTCGCTGACCGAAACATGTCCCGGATCAGCCAATTCGCCGCTGGATGATCTAGTCCGAGAATACTTGGCAGGACGGGAGACAACGGTGTACATCAGAGGCGGGAAGCAAGACGCCCACACGCCGGACTGGATCTCAGACTTGCTGCGCGACACTATCGTTCCATTTCCGGTGCCCGGACATCCATTCGACAACTTGATCAAAGACTTCTCCTTGACGGATACCCATTTCAGTCTCCCTGATCCCTCTGACGAGGATAGTCACCCAACCATTTCCACTGTGGTCAAAGTTTTGGTCGGCTTGCCCGAGGAGATCAATGTCGACCTCGATGTTGACCGTGTCCGTGCGGAGGCTGATGTCTTCTACAAGGGAACCAAATTTGGCGTGCTCAACTTGAAGGATTGGCAAGCTGCAAATGCAAGCAAGGTAGACGATGGCCTCCTAATCCAGGCTATCGTGCAAGAAGCGCCACTGGAGGTGACTGACTTTGCCGTCTTCTCTCAGGTTGTGCAGAAGCTTGTGTGGGGTAGCGATGGGGTCCAGTTGGACATTCAAGCTGCCGTAGATGCCAGTACGGTTACAGCCTTGGGTCAGTTTGTCGTTCGCAACATTCCTGCAAAGGGCAAGATATTCGTCAAGCCTTTGGGGCATGACAGCTTCCAGACACCAGGGATCAGCAATATTTCGATATACGACAGCACGGCTGACTCTCTTGTCCTGCAAGCGATAGTCAATATCACGAACCCCACTGAATACTCAGCACACATCCCATACGTCAACGTCAGCCTTGTTGCCAACGATACGGTCATTGGCTATGCATGGGCAACAGCTGACGTTGTACCTGGTCCCAACCAAGTACTCGTCTTTGGTTCCTTCGACCACACGGCCGCGGGTCAACAATGGCTGTCGGAATTTGTGTCAGGTCAAAACACCAACCTGACCATTCGCACGCATGAAGGTTCGGTTCGAGGGATCCCAGACGTCGGCCTTGAAGTCACTTTCCCGACACCTCGGCTGTTTGGGCAGTTTCTGCAGGAAGCCACGGTACGCTAGCTCCCACTCCTCTTCCACGCCGCACATTGGGAGCTATGTGCTGATGAGCGTGGTCTTCAGATGCATATCATCAGCTCCACGGCCGTCTTCATTCTCTCGTCGCCTTTTGCTCTGAGTATCACCTCGGTCCATGCATCGGCATCACACGACGGAACAGAGATTGGCACAATCGACTATCCATACCCATTTGCGATTGAGCGCGGTGAAAATGCAACCCCCAGACTGCCCGTTAGTTGGTCATATGACAGTGGCACGGTGAGAGATGCAGTGGGCGGGACCTTGAAATTGGATGCAGTTGCAAATGTAAGCGTCAAGATCGGGTCATGGGAAGAAGTGGTTAGATACCATGGACATGGCATCGGGGCAAAGATCAGGCTTTAGAAAGAGTCAAAAAGAAGTCTGATTGTGCCTATGTATTACCGTTGTCCGGTTGAAGATTCTATACCCAAGTGCGCCAAGCTCTATTTCTGGACGATTCCAGCTTGTTGTTTGAAGACAAATATGTTGTTGAAGAGAAATATGTTGTTGGGAGAAAGGTCAGTTAGTACATCTTGTTGATTCTCCTTCGCACTCTGAGGCTGCCATCGGTCTGGTCTTGCATGAGCGATGCCAATGACGGTGGTGGTGGGTCAGGCGGGAACCTGGTGGTTGTGGTTGTGGTTGTGGTTGTGCTTGTGCTTGTTGTTCCTAACCCCGACCTGGTTCTGGCGAGCATCGGGTAGATCCGGTTGCCAATGACGGGAACCGTGTCGGCGACGGATTGGCAGCAGTGTCTGAGAACACGGGTTGTGGCGGATGATGGCGATGCTGCTGCTGCTGCTGATGCTGATGACGATGGTGATGATCGCAAAGTTGACGTTGATGAAGACACTGTTATGATGGACGATGCGGATGAGGATGGTGTTGTTGATGGTCTCATGGTTTCTGCTCCTTGGTTGGGTCTTGGGATAGAAATATAGATGGTAGGATACGATGATATGATAAGATATCAGAGTCTGGTGCGTGACTCTCTCACTCACTCACGCGGTGTGCGCTGAACGGACGCAATGTAACAGAGGTTGAATGGCTTTCTATATAGGCATGCGTTGACAGGTTCTCTACGAGTGATTTATATCATACGGACTGATGATGTGTCCTGCTGGTAGATCGATAGATAATGGATGGGCATATGAATGGTGGCGATCAGCTATCGCTACCCAACCGTCAGGGTAGAATGCTTATCCAGTCACTGAGAATGGTCCAGAGGTATACAAGTGTGCAAACGCTATTGGGAATTGAACATGTGTGACAACTTGAGATAAGCATCAAGTAAAGGTTAAAAGTGTTGACTTGGGCGGTGACGGAGCATTCGGGAAGTCAAGAGGCAATGAATCGAGGATCTTCCCCAACGAGCACACGCGCGGCAACAACGTGGAAATGGCATCATCTCCAATGGTGGTCTGTTGTGCCCCGAGGGATATGAACCACTGCATCTGATTCGGGCATCTTGCTCAGACCATGCAAGGGAGGCGCTGGCAGGGAGAGGAAGTATGTTTGGAAACCGAGTCAGCTAGGCTGTTCTTTCGAATTTATGCTTCCAGCTTTGTGTGAAGATCTTTTATCATGGCTGGCGAGACCTTGCAGCATCCACCGACGATGAGGCTTTTCCACTTGCCCCTTTGCTGCACCTCTTGGACAATTTCGGCCACCAGCTCGCTCCAGGGTTTGCTTGCGTCGGACGTGGTGGCCTGGGCAGCGACCCATTGCTTGGTGCGCGTGTCGTACACCAAATTCCCAGCACCATCAGGGTAGATGACCAGGCGAGGGTATTCGTGGCCTTGTTTGGCGATGGCATCTTCAAACTGGAGAATTAAATTTCTGACCTTCCCAATCTTTGTGCAATTCAAGCCGACAGCTGCAGGGGGTTGATCACCTTCCAGCAGAGCAGCCACCACTTCTGGGATGGTGCTCCCATCCGGCAAGCTATCAGTGTCGGGGCCGGGAAACACACAAGACACCCAGGTGGGCTTGGCTGGTGCATCTCTCATCACCTGCCTGACAGCCCGGATCTCGTCGAGCCTGGGCAAGGTCTCGAACGCAAGCAGGTCGATGCTCGCCCACGTGGCTTCGTCGGACGCAAACAGCTCCAAACGCTGTCGGTGGAACTCTACCAGATCAGCCCCTGAAATGGAGCCATATTGTCCAGAGTACTCGGTGCTGGGTGACATGGTGGCGCCATAGGGCCCGAGACTCAAGGCCACCAAGCCGTCGCCATTTGAGGTATTTAGTGCGTTCCGGGAGATCTTGACACTTGATAGCATGTACCTCTTTGCATCTTGCTCTTGCACAGGCTGACCGGCGACTAGAGTTTTGCGGAAGCCGTCTATGCTGGCCTGGTATGTGGCGGTCAAGAGGATGTCAGCCCCTGCCTGAGCAAAGTCAGATTGGACATGGGACAGTACTTCCGGGGATGAAATCAGGAGGTGTGATGACCAGAGCGGCGTCGAAGTGGAAAACTTGATGGCATGCTCGTCTTCGAGGGTTGTGCCGAGACCGCCGTCTAGGAGAAGAATGGGCTTGGAGAGGAGAGCAGTCGATGAAGCCATGGGTTACAGTCTCCCGTCTGATTGCTCTTTGTGATGGCTCCACCTGAAGTCAGTCAGTCAGTCGACAAGTCAACTCTGCTACGACGATGGCCTGTTGCTTCTCTGTTTTGTTGCCGAGTCAAATATTTCTCGTCCATTTTGCAACAGGTCTGAAGCTGCTTGGCACACACACCAAGTATTGGCCCAACTAGTATCACGCAATCGAATCAGTTTGGCAGCACAAGAGCATTGTGATTCAGCCTTATTGACTGTCCACCCTGACAAGTTATCGATTGGTTTAGGACACAGTCCACGGTCAGTGGTGAAAACATTGCTTTTGCAAGTCAGTCAGTTCTTTCCAGTACCTCACTTACTGTCACTTATCACCGTTCCTTTCGTATTGAAGCTGCAGATCGGGAAATATCCCCCGTACGCATCACCCAAACTCTCAGAGTGCAACCTTTTGCCTCGATGGGGGGATGAAGGCGGTTGAAATTGCGCACCGAACTCACTGTGCAGGTGCGCTATTTGTTTCAGGAGCGGTGCTCAGGCCAACGCCAAGTTGCGCAGTCGCGGTTGCCCAGTTGTCTCCCCCAATCAACTCTCCCCTGCAGCCGATGGTAGATCAGCCTAAGCACAGAACAGTAAGCACCCCTCGATTGGCGAAGCCCACTATGCCGAATTGGCCGCTCAATTCTACAGGGGAAGGCACGCCGGGTGCTGCGTCGAGTGAGCAAGTCCATGAGGGTCTCTCGATCCCCAAGATGATTTATTACCCATCTACATGTACAGTATCTATCCTTCTATCCATACATCCATACATCCATCTATCCATCTATCCCTTTATCTTAACTTCTTGGCAGCCAGATTTAAGGTAGGGATACTGAAACGGCAATCTCCTGGCCCAACCACGCCCATCGATAGTGATCCTGGTCGCACCATAATTTTGGTCTTGGCGGCAAGGGCGAATACCCTGTCACATCAAACTTGAAACATCAGTCCAGCAGTCTTGCCAACCTTTTATTTGCCCTTTTTTCTACGAAAGCAGTGCTCTTTGTTTGAGC
Source organism: Chaetothyriales sp. CBS 134920 (assembly GCA_003693665.1). Lineage (NCBI taxonomy): Eukaryota > Fungi > Ascomycota > Eurotiomycetes > Chaetothyriales > Domatiomycetaceae > Domatiomyces > Domatiomyces catenatus. The sequence goes on from QQSL01000075.1 coordinate 36,805, forward strand.
CTCCTGACAAAGTGGGCTTGTCTGTCCAGTCAGATTCCCATTGGCCTCAGCCAAGAAAACAACCTGCAGTAAGTCGTCCCCAGTGCAAGCCACTTCCTGGGAGGTCTCTACATGGTGCAAATTGTCCCTGGCAAAGAAAGGGAGTATGAAACCCCATAATCTCATCACCGCATTGGGGGTTACGCATCCCCGGGAGTGCCGCCGCTGGTGCTCCATCCAGAGTAAGTGGCCAGCATAGTATATAGATGCTGGCAGATATTCGTTCTTCCTCCTCTTCTCAGGCACAGGTTTCCAAGTCACTCCAAGCTGGTCTTTCCTTTCAGGTCTCTCTTGACCTATTCATTCCTTTGAACACCATTCCTTTCTGCTCCTTCATTGATTGAAGTCGAGCGAGCCATTCCTTTTTCAGTCACTTGGAACACTTCGATACGTCTTCGGTCTCAGATCCTTCCAACGAAACATGTTGTCCAAGGCTGCTGTCCTCCTTTCGGGCGCTGCCCTGCTGTCCAAAGTCTCCGCCCACGGGATTGTCACAGGCATTGTTGCTGGCGGCGAATACTACGAGGGTTACCATACTGCTTTCATCTACGACGACACTCCCCCGGTCGTTGCAGGCTGGTCAATTCCCGAAGACACCAACTGGGGCTATGTGTCCGACTACACCTCGCCCGACATCATCTGCCACATCGCTGCAACCCCTGGTGGCGCATATGTCAATGTCACGGCTGGTAGCCCGGTCGAGCTTCAGTGGACTCCTTGGCCAGACATGCACAAAGGACCAATGATTGATTACCTTGCACGCTGCACCAATGACGACTGCACCACGGTCGACAAGACTACCCTGCTATTCAATAAAATCGATCAGAAGGGCCTCATCGATGGCAGTTTCCAGCCGGGTACCTGGGCGTCTGATCAGATGCGAGACAACAATAACTCGTGGACCACGACTATCCCCTCTTCAATCGCACCGGGAAAGTATGTGCTACGCCATGAGACCATCGCACTGCACCAGGCTCTGGATATCAATGGCGCCCAGAACTACCCCCAGTGCGTCAACCTGTTGATCAGCGGCTCTGGCACAGACACTCTACCTGGTGGTACGCTGGGCACAGATCTCTACCAAAACACCGAGCCGGGTCTCTTCATCAATATCTATGACACCAAGTACCTGAAGAATTACACGATCCCTGGCCCCCCGCTCTACACTGGGGCCAGTGACAATTCTCAGCCGTCAGCAACCGTCTCGTCCTCATCTTTGGCGGCGACTACATCGTCGACTTCAGCCAAGGTGGCAGCTGCCTCGGCGGCTTCCAATGAGTCAACCACTGTGGCTTCATCAGAGCCGACCACTGCCTCGTCTAGCTCGGATGAGTCAGCAGTTTGGGCTTGGACGCAGTCGACTTCTGCCTCGGCCATTGCAGATGAGCCAGCAACATCGTCCCTGGCCCCCTCAACCTCTGCAGACGAACCCGAGGTGACTATCGCGCCAGCCCCTGAAGAGCCAAGTGCGGCCGTGTCTACAGTGATCGCCAGTTACACCAATGCGACGGCTATTGCCTCTGCCAGCCACTCGCGTGGCCCAAGACCAACTCGAAGCAGTAGGTATCGCACCACTATCACTTCGACTTCGACCAGGACTGTTATTGCAACTGCCGCGGGCATCAGCATTTCCAGTTTGCCCCAGAGTGAGGTCGCTGCTGCCAGCGCTGCAGAACCAAGTGAGCCTGCCAGCCCCGCTGCTCCCAGTGCTCCTGCTAGTCCTGCCGCTCCAAGTGAGCCTGCCAGCCCTGCCGCCCCCAGTGCGCCTGCCAGTGCTGGTAACGGCAATGCAATTCAGCAGTCTACGGGCCCGACGCTGATCTCATACACCCAGACAGTGTCATTCACCAGCACAGTAACAGGACGCATCGGTAAGCCGACTGAGTTTGTCTGCTACGCTGTGTTGTAGATGTGGGAAGAGGCAGAGATTACGAGACATGGGATTCTCTTCGCATACAAGGGTTATGCTCTCGTTTAGAACCATTCCAACCTTTGATTCGAACTTCAATTCGAAATCCGTATTACTATCAGAAATCAATAGAGTTTCCACGCTTACCTCACTGATTCTCTCTTGCCTCTTCTCTTGCTGTGCGTGCTGCTCTGACTGGACAGGTTCTCTCTTCCCTTGCTGTGCGTGCTGCTCTGACTGGACAGTTGCGGAACGTTGAGCTCCACTGCGAGTGTGGAAAGTCGCTATCGATAAGAAATTATGACTGTTGAATGTTTTGGGAACCTAAGTTAATCACTATCTCTGCTGTCAGTAGGTTCTTCTCCTTCTTTCCTTGCTGCTCCTGCTACGACTCGTCCCGCAGCCCGTCCCGCAGCCCGTCCTGCAGCTCCGCCTGCACCCGTCCGTGCCATGAACTCGCCCGCCCGGCCCCTGCTTCGCTCCCTCCGCTCCCTCTCCGCGCCTGTCCGCCGGTCGTACTCGACCCCCACACCCCCATCTGCGCCCCGCCACTTCCTCTCTCTCTCCTCGGTGAGCAGCAAAGAACTGGCCCAGCTGGTTGACAATGCCTGCTACTACCGCCAGCAAGCCCGTTCGCTGATCCGGCATGGCGGCGACTGGCGTCGGCTTGGGATCCAGAACTCGCTCTCGCACCGCACGGTAGCCCTGCTCTTCTCCAAACGGTCGACGCGGACCCGTGTGTCGACCGAAGGAGCAGTTGTGGCCCTGGGCGGGCACCCCATGTTCCTGGGCTCGGGCGACATCCAACTGGGTGTGAATGAGAGTCTGTACGACACGTCCAAGATCATCTCGAGCATGGTGTCGGCCATTGTGGCCCGGGTCGGGCCTCACAAGGACATTGCAGACCTGGCCAGGGACAGCGACGTGCCGGTGATCAACGCGCTGTGCGATACATACCACCCGATGCAGATTGTGGCGGACTTTGCCACATTAACACAAACCTTTGGCGGGGACGCGGCGCAGCTGCACGGCCTGAACATTGCATGGGTGGGCGATGCGAACAATGTGCTGTTCGACCTGTGCATCGGGGCCAGAAAATTGGGCATCAACGTTTCCGTCGCCACCCCGGTCGGGTACGGGATCCCGCAGGCCATCCGGGATGAGATTGCTGCAGCCCCTGGCCATGGCACGCTCCGGGAAAGCAACGAGCCGCTGGAAGCTGTCAAGGCAGCAGACGTCATCGTCACCGATACATGGGTGTCGATGGGGCAGGAGAGCGAGACGCAGCAACGCCTCAACAGCTTTGCGGGATATCAAGTCACGGAGGAACTGGCCCAGCGGGGAGGCGCAAGTGAGGATTGGAAGTTCTTGCACTGTCTCCCTCGCCACAAGGAGGAGGTCTCGGACGAAGTCTTTTACGGCCCACGAAGCCTCGTCTTCCAGGAAGGGGAGAACCGGCTCTGGAGTGCGATCAGCGTGCTGGATGCCTTTGTGGCCAATGCCGGGGTGATTGACGATGCTAAGGCTCGGGCAGAAAGATGAACAGCGGCGGCCCAGTTAGTGAGGATACCGTGGCACTCGGTAGCGGAAAAGCCAGTATGCATGATCATCCATCACCCTTGAGCTGACATGTAGATCCAACTTATTATTCATCATCCATCTGACAAGAGCGAACCCCCTTCCAGTACGGGGCGAGGCACAGCTAGCAAGTACCGAGTAAGGCCCTTGGGGTGTTCTCTTTGGGCAAATCCCCCGCTACTATCAGCCCACAATCGTTTCCTATTAAAAAGCAGCTCCAAGCCAGTGTTGAGGGTGAGAGAGAGCTGCAGCAGTAGTAACTGCACCGCACATTAATTACCCGTGTTACCCACTCACATATCCACATCGAACATGATTATTCAAATTTATCCGAGATTCACCAAAAAGGAAATCGAAAGAGCGCGCGGGTCGGGTGTTTTTTTTTTGACATTGACAGAGAGAAAAAGTAGGTTAATGAAGATGCAATTGGGAGATGAGCCTGGATTGGGTGAGTGGGGGCCAAGCAAGAACAAAACCCGTCGGGTATTTATTCCGGCTACTGAATTACACTAGAATAATAGTGTACACGTAGTACACACGCGTACTGTTACCATACACAGTATACAGTATACGGCGGGTATGATACGTTGGTTTTTTTTTTAAAAAAAAAAAAGGGTACGCGCCCGCCTTCCTTTACTTAATTAGTTAAAAGGGTAGTTGGTAGGTTAGTTCACCTCCCTGTAGTGTACATGAGTCAAGTCGAGTCAAGATCTTGTTCGAGTCAACAACAACATTTTAAGTTACTATTATTATTGTCATCATTCCATGCATCCCCTCTCGTGTCCATGCACACACACACACACACACACACACACATACATACACACCCCGGACGCAACTTATTATCATGCCCATGCACGCGCGGACATCGTGTCAGAGACAGAGAGAGAGCCGCGTTGTCTCTGTTTTCACTTTCTTTTCCTATTTGCGTCATCGCTCCGAGAAGAATAAAAATACAAACGGCCCGCACGGGGCAGCTACTCTATTTGCCCTTTGTAGCGGGTGTAGGTACCCACGTTACCGACAATTGGATAATCTCTGTATAGCAATCTTCTTTTTTTTTTGCTCGTTCTTGTTTCTTGTTTGGGTAAAGAAGAAGGGGAATAGGGATTTTTTATTTTCCTTTCTGTTTTAATTCAACACGTGAACTACTACTCGTACTCTTTTTCAGGATGGATTTTTATTTTTATTTTTGTCGTTTTTTCTCCCAAGAAAACGGGGTGCTGGTGCTGGTGTGGCGGTTTATAGGCCTTGTAACTATTTTTTTTTTATTACTGCCCTGTCTCTCTTTCCCTTTCTCTCTCACCCCCAAACTTCCCCCCACTACTGCCCCCCCCCCCTCCCCCCCTTTCCCCCGCCGGCCGGACGGCTGGGCGTCGTCACTGCCCGGGTATTCATTCTCTTGTCCTGAATTTCTTGCATTCTTGGCCTAGCTTCCTTTTTCTTTCTCCGCGGGCCCAATGAGCAACTCTGGGTAATTGAAATTGTTAGTTGGCCCCCAAGTTTTTGGTGTAATGTGGACTCTACACGTGTAGTATGAGTCAGTGGATAACTTTAATTAGTTGAATTACTCTTGTATTTTTTCTTTTCTTTTTCTTTTTTTGTGCCAGTAATTATCAGCGGCAATCAATCGGATTTTCAGGCAACAAAGACCTTTACCACACCACAACCACCCCAGTCTGCCCCCCATCAAGCAAATTTCTGCACAGAAGGCCCTGGTATATGTATGGGTATTACAGTTTACAGTTCTGTATTGAACCTGTATTCATTATTAGTGTTTGTTTTGTTTATTACTGACCATGTTGGTGATGTTGATGTTGGTGATGTTGATGTTGGTGATGTTGATGTTGATGTTGGTGTTGATGTTGGTGTTGGTGTTGATGTTGGTGTTGGTTGGTGTTCTTTGTGGTGACTACTCTTTACATGGACTTCCTTTCTAGGGCTGACTTTCAATTCCAACAGTTTTAGGTTAATGGTTGGTTCATCTCGTGCTGGCCACTGTCAGTTTCACCTCCTGCAACTGACATCTTTGAAACATGGCACAACTTTAGTGGCACTGCCCTATGAGGCTGAAGGCTTTAAAGTATATCTATATACAGCTTCTTGGTTCATTCCCCACTAGGTTAGGAGGAGGTCGAAGCTGTTGACTTGACCCGCCATCAAGAGGGTACGAGTACACTGGTCCTTTGTTATAATATGATTGCCGCACCTATAGGGCGGAGAGTACATGAGGTCCAGCGCATTAGGATTTGCCGATGTTCATGTTGGGGGATGGTTGTATGCATTGCTGACATAGCAACATGACACGGTGGCGGTGGCGGCGGCGGTGGCGGCTTCGGTTCGAGAGGCCAACCTATCGTATGTCGATGGTAGCTGGGATTGCTATCGAATCGACAACCTACTCCTATGGTGTGACTTGGGTTGACTAAACTTCTGATTAGTCCACGTTGAAGATGGGGTATATAGACAGCAGAGATCTGAAATAGGAAATTGGAGCATCCATGTCTAATTCGCTTCCCCGGCCACGGATCATCTTTCCTTCCATGCCCTCCGCGCGGCGGGCACGCTCGAGTCGAACACGACGTTCAAAGTTACAGGAGTGCCTTGGAATTAGTTAATCGGCTGGCCAATTAATAAACTTCTTATTAAGGGGCGCTAAACAGCACGAGCCTTATTAATTAGTTAGCTTAATTAGTTAGCCTGTTGACTGGCTCGCCCGATGCAGCATGCGGCACCCTTGCTCAATTAGCCTTGGTTCTTACTTTGCTATTTACTAATACGTACGCATGCTTCAAGGCAATCGTATACTGCCACCAGCTAGCTGCCAGCTACCAGCTACCTTACCAGGACCTCTCCTGTTTGCTCCCCTTTGTTCCCACCGAACTTTCCCCCGGCTTACATACATACCATCCCCTAGTTCAAGACCAACTTAATTCAGCTCTGGAAAATCGTTATCCCAGAGAGCTGAGCTGTACGTACTCGCTCACACATACACACCACGTCCGTGGTTCATCATTCTTCCTCAACTACTTACCACGTCTGCAGAATGTCAACTTTGATGATCGTCTGTGTAGCCGAGGCAGCTGGCCAGGACAGGAAGTCGAACAAGTCAACCACCCCCCTTCTCTTTGCCTCGGTTCAGCTCAGCATCTGAGAGAAAGGGGCAGAAATGTACATGAAAATGTGCGTGAACTCTAGCTCCATCGGTAATTGGATAAGATTGATACATCTCGGCGGCCAGTCTGGTAGCTGAACGGGCACCAAGCATTACCACGCCTGTGGTGTACTCGTACAGCAGTATTCTTCTGCCATTTCTGCCCTATAACAATGAGACTCTCGCACCTCCACCCTATAACAATGAGACTCTCGCACCTCCACCCTATAACAATGAGACTCTTGCACCTCCAAGCCCTGTCTCAAATGTTGGTAACCTATTTCATCCAGATTAAAAAAAGGGAGATGACACGCAACACGTGGCCTGACACGTGGAGTCCAGGGGAACGACAGTCGTCCAAGTTGGAAATTTACAAGGGTCACATGGCCTCTTCCGAACCAACGTTGTGCTGCAAACTTGCGAGGCTGTCTGCCTTTTTGTCCCACTGCCATTCGGCCACTTTGACTTTCCAAGTCGACACGGATACGGGGGCAGGAACTACCCTTATGGTTGCCCTTATGGCGGGGCAGGGTGGGTACTCAAAAAGCTTGCCAATGGGAGCCCCTGGTATTCTGGCACGTCAAAGCAGCGGTAATGAAAGCGGACATATGCAACTCAAGCTAGGTGGTGGTAATATCCGCGACGGACAACGGCCACCCTTTGGCTTTTTTTTTCTCCCTCTTTTCTCTTTGGTTTTCAGAGCCGTGGCTGTGCAATGGGGCTAATATTACTATTGTATGCTGTGGTAGTGCTCGGCTGAAGCACACACATCCTTGTCCAGCGTGTGTGTGGCGCAACCGTTCCAGCAAAAGTGGAGAAGGTATTAGTAACCCTGGTCCAATCGTTGCAACATTAAAAAAAATTACTGACGACGAAAGAAGGCGGCGGAAGAAGAAGGAAACGGCAATGTACGGTACTGTATGATACCGTTACGCTCCCAACACAGTGGTTCCTTACCCGGAACTCACCATGCTAGTAGGTGCCAACTCGGAGCCCATGCTTGAAGCCAAAAGCACGATCCACTGGCTGGCCGTTTGATCACTTCTGCATACGAATGGGTTGCAGGTGCGGCTCGAGCCGTGCTTGAACTTCCAAGAAGGTCATCACAAAGAGAAAATGAGAGGGGCCAAGCGGGACACAATTCGCCTCCTTCTGGCCTAGTGCCCTTGGTGGAGTGCGAAGATGACAAGCAGAATTGGGCGGTGACGGGCACTTCCCTCGTAATACCTGGTTAGCTGGGGCATCAAAGCCGTCTACCTGGTACCCAAAGCTGTTTTAGGCCAACTTTTTCGAGGCAGCAAGACCATCCAATCCAGCCTAGCCTAGATCGACTTCTCTCTTTCTCTCTCTACAGACTCGTCTGGGCGCCTCTCTTTGTCTCTGCCCGCTCTCTTTCGGTCTACTCGCTTCGGAACATGACAGGGCTGATAGGAAAAAAGAAATCCCGATTCGGGGGCTGCCAACAAAGGGCACGTCTGTGTCGATCAGGGAGATCGTCTGTGCTTGGTGTGGATGACTGTTACTGCTGATTACAAACGGTTCCTGGGGGAGGAACGACTCGTGTCAAAGAAACAGCATGCAGGGCAAGAACGCAAGGTCCATTGCCCGGAATTAACGTCCGGCGCTGGGTACTAATGGGGTTGTGGATCAACGCATCGACGAATTTGCTAACGCTGTCAGGTCTGACCATCTACCCGCGCTTAAACCTGCCTGCAGATTCGATCCCTGTCCGAGACTGGGTGTCCCACACATCAACCATGTCTGGGTTGTGACGGCAACTGCACGGTATCATGGCCATCCGCCACACATGCCTGGTCCTCCCGCCAGATCCCCCAATGTATTTATACTACCTGAGCCCGGAGCTCTCCGCCCATAGCTTCGTTTGGTCCAACGTGCTCATTAGTGCCATTCTTGATCGACCAACAGACCCAGGCCAAGCATCTAGCAACGCAAAGCATTCTCCCTCGACCTTCTTGCCCACAACTTGCCCACAACCTGCCCAGGCCTCGATCCCGCTCCACACACGATTCTATTCTTCCCCAGGCATTGCAGACAGACCCAGTGCCAGCTCTCCCTCCTCTTCAAGGACACCACCACGCCTCTGGGTGCCATCAGATCGCTTGGCAGTGGGTTACCCACAAGCCGCTTGACCAACCATGGCCATACTTGGCCTGCTCCCTCGTCACAAAGAGACAGAAACCGCATTCGGTCGCGAGTACCAGAAATACTCGATCCAGCAACATGTCAATTTGTCGCCAGTCGACCAGGTACGGCCGAGAGGCTGCGGAGACACCTGCCCAGATTAGCTGACCTGCGGCAGCAAGAAGCCTTCATTCAAAGGCAGCAACATATCCTGCTCAAAGAGGTCTGGAATGACTGGCCCGAACATCGGTTATACTCTGCGCTCGTTGGCCAGCCGCGCCACATCCTCGAAGCAGGCTTTGGAATAGGAGATTGGGCAGTCGAGATGGCTACCAGATATCCAGATGCCTCGGTAGAGACCATGTCTGTGTTCAACAGTCGTCTTGCTGACTGAAAGGCTAGGTTGAAGGCGTTGACATAACACCACATCTTGCCCCTGCCGAGATGCCAAGGAATCTGCAACTTAGGGTAGGTACAAGGAATGCGCGATGGTAAAAGGATGAGACAGAACCATTTGGGGGCAGAGGCCGTGTGCATGGCACCAACGAACACCAATCAAACTGACAAAGACCTAGATGGGCGATCTGAACGAAAGGACGCCTTTTGCAGACAACTCTTTCGACTTTGTGCACTCTCGTTTCCTTGCAGGAGGGCTGAGTTGGTACCGGTGGCCGACCTATCTGTCGGAGATGCATCGAACTCTACGGATAGGTGGCTGGATCGAGATCATCGAGTGGGAGTTTGTATTCCGCTCAGCCAATGATCGAGATGACAAACTCACCGCACTGGAGGAATGGAGCCGATTATACAACGGTGCGCTCAACAGTAGCGGATACCCGGATGGGAAGAAGGGGGCTTCAATCGCACAACAGTGTGGTTCTTGGATGAGAACTGCAGTTTTCCAGCAGCTTCAGACCAGTGTCAAGGAGGTACCCACCTGCGGGTGGTCAACAGGTACTTTTGCATCACACTGTCGCTGATGGCTTGCGCCCGCTGACATGGTCACAGACCGTCGCTTGAAGCGGATCGGAGAACGGAACTTGGTCATCATGCGCGACTTGATTGACTCGATATTAATCTATGCCGCCATTAAACACTGCAAGTCAACACTCGAGCACTTCCAGGCAGTCAGTGCGAAGGCCAAGGAGGAGCTTGCGCAGCTTGATGCGCAGCCGTACATCAGATTGTAAGCTGTCGCCACCCCCTAATGAATCCCTTGGCTCTGAAATGAATGGAACTGACCTGAAGGGACTAGATACGCATGTTGGGGGAGGAAGGATTCCCCCGCATGAGAGGACGTTGGACCCATCATTGAATCCAACCAGAGATGACAAGGCCATGCCCCCAGCAACCCCCTGAGGCTAGGATGGCTGTGCATCAAGGACAGCAGATGGACCGGCGCCGAGGAGAGCCCTTTTTGCAAGAGAATACTGTGGTACATCCACAGAATGCGACTGGCTGAAAACTCAGTTGTCTGCATCTGTTAGTCCATGATGGTTTCTTTGAGAAAAGGAGAATCCGTTGTCCGTCCGTACACGCAATTCAGATAAAGTGGGTCTGGAAAAGCTTTTCTCGGTAAACTAGCTTAACATCGTGTGGCGTAACTTAATCTAAGCTAGCTAAGACCCTAGTGCTTGACTCGGTAGTGATCCACTCCTCTTGCTCAATGACTCGCGCTGCTGCATCAAATTCAACTGCGCACCATCCGACGGCAAAAAAAAGCTACTGTCGACGACAACCGCCACAATTGAGAATGCCGTCCACATATAAGAAGGACAAGCCCTGGGATACAGAGGACATTGATAAGTGGAAGGTTCGAGTTGCAGTCCCCTTTCGCTTTTTGCCAGCCAGCTGACCGAGGCGACAGATTGATGAATTCAAGCCTGAAGATAACAAGGGCGGCACCTTTGCGGAAGAATCGTCCTTTGCCTGTCTATTCCCGAAGTATCGCGAGCTGTATCTCAAGCAGTCATGGCCACTGGTCACCAAGGCCCTGGAGAAACGCGGCATAGCCTGCACCCTCGATCTTGTCGAGGGACGCATGGAAGTCAAGACTACCAGAAAGACGTTTGACCCGTCGGCGATTTTGGATGCCAGAGACCTGATCAAACTGCTGGCACGGAGTGTGCCAGTCCAGCAGGCGATTAAAATATTAGACGATCAAACTGCGTGCGACGTCATCAAGATCCGGTCCCTGGTGCGCAACAAGGAACGCTTCGTCAAACGAAGACAGCGCATCCTTGGACCCAACGGCTCGACTCTGAAGGCACTCGAGCTGCTGACAGGCACCTACATTCTCGTACAAGGAAACACGGTGAGCGTGATGGGAGGCTACAAGGGCCTGAAAGAGGTGCGACGGGTGGTGGAAGACTGCATGAACAACATACACCCAATCTACCATGTCAAGGAGCTCATGATCAAGCGAGAACTGGCAAAGGACCCGAACCTGAAGAACGAGAACTGGGAGCGATTTCTACCACACTTCAAGCGCAGAACACTCAGCAAGCGCCGAACACCGTTCAGGGTGACGGACAAGAGCAAGAAACCGTACACGCCTTTCCCACCACCGCAAGAAAAGAGCAAGGTGGACCTGCAGATTGAAAGCGGAGAATATTTCCTGGCCAAGCAGGCAAAGGAACGGGCAAAGCAGCAAGAGCGCGTTGAGAAACAAAAGAAGAAGCAGCAGGAACGAGAGCAGGAGCGTGCTCAGGCCTTTGTGCCGCCGAAAGAAAGCCAGGCAAAGGCGGGAAAACGGAGTGGCAGCGATCCTGGCGAGCAAAAGTCGACGAAGAAGAGGAAGAGGAAGGAAGACGTGTCTGCTGATGATGACTGAGGAAGACGGGTCTGCTGATGATGACTGAAGGTTGCGTGCGTGCGTGGCTGCGTGTGAGCGTGTGTGAATCAATGGTCCAGACCCGAGCCTTGATGACCTCTGATCACCTTGGCGTCGATTGACCTCTGATAACCTTGGCGTCGACCAGACTCTTACTCCACATCTCTCGATGCCCTGTCATCTGCAACCTCAGGGTGGTAGTTGATTGATGAGGTGATTGACGACGTCGCATGCAGTTGTGGTCGTGTCACTTGTGTGCCCCAAGTCCCCAGTTTCAAATCGTTGTCATACAACAGCCGGCTTATCTACCTCTCATGCTGACATGGGGTTTCCCCGAATTTAGTCGAGATCTGGTCTAGTTCCGGGCGGGTTCATGTGGGCTCATATGATACCAGCCCCCTTGGAAACAGGATTGATGGAGCCGAGTTCACCGAGTCCAAGTGCCAGGCAGTACTTTGAGATGGAGCCAGCAGACCAAGGCTGGTAGCGAGCACTCGACACTGCACCATGTAACCAAGTGCGCTGGCTCTCCGGTTATATCAGGTCCAATCGGCAGTCGGAACAGTGGAGTGGTCTTTCAGGGGTTTGTTAGGAACACGCACACCTCCCCCATTAGCTGGCGCTCGTCAAACTTGCCGTCCTCACAGAGAGGCCAGGAGAGGCACTTTAGTGGCCGCCACTAGTGTTAGAAAATATACATCAATTGCTTGGAAGATCAGGCTAATCTCTGTGCCGACTGAGAGACGAGCAACTTATCCGAGAGAGAAAGAGCCTGTTTAGCTACATGTATGCGGTACATGGGAAAAAAAAGTGAAAAGTGAGAGGATTCAAAAGCCATGGCGCGCCCTTGGAGTAGAAAAGCAGGGAAGAAGAGGTCGAGAGTACATATCAGCGCCTCACCGCTGGTGGTAGGGAGTGGTTTTGACAGCAATTTTGAACGAGCAAATTTCGCATTCGCTTCGGATACGGCAGTTCTTCTTATTCTTTATAGCTATTGAGATGACAGAGTTGCTGTGTACGCCCTACGCAGGGCTGTCAGTCGTGAAATTTCTCGGTATTTTTTTTTTCTTCTTTTGCTTTTTTTCCATTTTTCCATTTTTCTAGAACCTTTTTTCTTTTTTTGCTTTTTCCCTCGCTTTTCTTTTTCCGGCGCCATTTGGAGCTTTGCAACCTTGTGGGTGGTGGTTGCGGGGTATAGTTCGGCGAGTGCTAAGCGCTTGGCACGGTCTTGGCGAGGCAGATTTGGACCAGTCAGAGCGTGGGGTTGGGTGGCTAGATTGCGGTCTACAGCCCCACGCCTTTGGTCTAACAGGGAAGGAACGACGCCCCTCCCCCGCCCCCGCCTTTAGACCGTGGCATGGAGAAGGTTAACTCAGTTGAGATGATGTCCGTATCTGTGCCTCTGGCTCGGCTGGGTAACCACAAGGAAAAGCTGCACGAGACACAGGCCCCCCAGACACGGGGCTTTTCCCCAATCATGGTTATGTATAAAGTGGACGAGACGCGCGCGCCCCTGGGGCAATTACTCGTGCTGCTAAGTTGAAGAAGCCCGAGCCCGCTCCTCTCCGAAGACGAAAAGGACCAGAAGCAGGAGCAGACGACGACGACGACGAAGAATAAGAAGAAGAAGAGAAAGAAATCGAGATCAGGATGGCGGACGAGGCAAGGGCGGCCCGTCGCCCCTCGGCGTCTGAAGTCAACTACCACCAGCGCAAATCTATCGCCAACAAGGGCTTGACTGGAGCTTCTGCGCTGACGGTGCGGCAGTCGATCTACCCCATCACGCTGGTCACTCTTCTGTTCTTCATGTGGGGCTTTGCATATGGCCTGCTGGACGTGCTGAATGCCAAGTTCCAGACGGCGCTCAACATCACCGCCGCCAAAGCCGGAGGTCTCCAGGGCGCCTACTTTGGAGCCTACTTCATTGGCCCGCTTACGTACTCGGGCTGGTTCGTGCGACGGCTGGGCTACAGATGGACCTTCATCATCGGCCTGCTCATCTACGGCGTCGGCGCTCTCATGTTCTGGCCCTCGGCCGTCTACTCGTCCTTTGGCGGCTTCTGCGGCTCGCTCTTCATCGTCGGCAGCGGCCTGTCCACGCTCGAGACGTCGGCCAACCCCTTCATCGCCACCTGTGGGCCGCCGCGGCTGTCCGAGTTCCGTCTGGAGCTGTCGCAGTCCTTCCAGGCCGTGGGGTCGGTGATTGCGCCCCTGCTGGCATCGCGCGTCTTCTTCAAGAACACCGACTCCAAGGACCTGGCCAAGGTGCAGTGGACATATGTCGGCATCGCCGCCTTTGTCTTCCTGCTCGCCGTCGTCTTCTTCTTCTCGCCCATCCCCGAGGTCACCGACGCCGACATGGCCCTGCAGGCCGAGCAGTGCGCCGACCTGACCGGCTACGAGGAGAAGTCGATCTTTAAGCAGTACAAGCTCATCTTTGGCGTGGCCGCCCAGTTTACCTACGTGGGCGCCCAGGTCGCCGTGGCCTCGCAGTTTATCCGCTACTCGGAGGAATCGGCCAAGCTCACCGAGGCCCAGGCCTCGGACCGGTACGCGATCGGACAGGCGCTGTTTGCGATCGGCCGCTTCGCCGCGGCCGGGCTGTTCATGTTTGTCAAGCCGCGGCTGGTGCTGATGCTCTTCATGTCCATGATCATGGTCTTCATCGCCATGGCCATGGGCATCTGGGGCGAGGGCGGCGTGGCCTCGCTCTCGCTCGTGCTCTTCTTCGAGTCCTGCATCTTCCCCACCATCTTCACCCTCGCCATCCGCGGCCTCGGCAAGGACACCAAGCGCGGCTCCTCCTGGATCATCTCCTCCGTCTCGGGCGGCGCCCTCTTCCCCGCCCTCACCGGCCTCGCCGCCGACAAGATGTCCTACCACAAGGCCATGTGCGTGCCCCTCGTCGGCTTCTTCGTCGCCTTTGTCTACCCCATCTACCTCAACACCGTCTGCCGCAAGGAGCTCGACGGCTTCCGCGAAACAAAGATTGGCTACCGTGATGAGCGTCGCGGCACCATCATTGGCGACGTCGACGACATTGAAACCTACACCGCCACCGAAAAGCGCGCAAATGAGGCGCGCGTTGAGAAGGTCTGATATTTTGGTCTTGTGTCGGCCTTTTTTTTTCTCTCTCATTTTCTAGTCTGTGACGGAAACCCCCCCCTCCCCCTCCAATACATATATACTCGCCATCAAGGCCACTAAAACTCCTTCCTTCTTTTACAGTAGAATTAATTTAACCTCGAGTTGATTAATAATAAGCTCGCCATTGGTACAAAACTCTAAAAAAAAATACAATCTCAATCCTAGGTTGGCGGAGGCCCTTTGAACCAATAGCCCATGCTCTGGCGGTGGTCCATGATGGTGGTAGCATTCTTGCATGTGGGGCGGTCATGATCCTGCTGGCTGCCATACGGCCATATGGCGGTGAAACAGACCTCGTCGGCTGCACACGCGGGTGGTGGGCTGCACTTTTTCCACTCTGTCCAGGCAAGACGGGTGATGAGGGATTCGATGGCCGCGATGGCGCGGTCGTAATCGTGCTGGGTCGTCGTCTTCTCCGAGTCTCCTCCGTTGTTGTTGGGATCCATGACGTCCCAGAGGACTGTGCACAGATCGCGGGCGACGGCCAAGACGGTCCGGTGGGCCAGGGTCTGCTGGTGTGGTGGTACAGACAGGAGATGGTGCGGGATGTAGGCGGTGGTGCACCGCTCGATTTCATTGTTGCGATGGTGGGGTGCAGTGCTGCTGCTGCTGCTGCTGCTGTCCATATAAGGGCGGTATAGGGCTGTGATGACTTGGCGGAGTCGAGCAGGGGTGTTGAATTTGCCCGAAACCATATAAGGAAGCCAGCGAGCGTAGCGGGTGACATAGTAGTCCGTGACTGATTGCCAGTTTGGAGCTGACTGGGCGCGGTGTTGGTGGCTCCATTTGGCGTAGTTGCTGTCGATTTTCTTCATCCAACTCGGTCTTTCGTCACCTCTCCCTCTCCCTCTTATCTCGGCAAGCCTTTCTTCTTCACTGGATTGGGCTAGCAGGGTCCGCAGCTCACGCCACTCAAGATCACTGAATGGAGCAGCAGCAGCAGCAGGAGGTGCATCGCCCCCGGGTTCACCGGGGAATCGGCCGTGGACTACCATGCGCCTCACATCATCTTTGATCTTGGCTAGCGTTTCGGCCTTTGTCCCATTCAAGCGCGGCAACTCTCCACCACCGGCCCAGAGATCTGCGTCGGGATAGGCGAAGCTGGTGACAAAGTCGTCATAGTTGATCAGCACCCTGTCGGTGCCCACGCCGTCATATCTTGCTGCGACGGCCGACATGAGCATGAGAGCCTCATCCTGCAGAACTTGATCGTCAGGATTGAGATCGGCTTCGTGGCCGACGGTTTGTGCTCGCGAGATGGAGACAACGTCGAGGCTGGAGAAGTCGCAAAGAATGATCTCAAAGCCGTGCTCCATGCGGAGGTAGCCGTCGACTCGTCCATTGTAGTCGTGTTGAGCCATGTGGCAGAGGTCGATGGCTCGGTCCAAGTCTCCAAACAATCGGCCGCGTCCTGGTGGCTTCTCTGGCGAAATGTTGTGCCGTAGCACATAGTCCTGGCTGTCGTCCGTGCCCTTGTCCGACTTGGCTGCCGACTGGCCGTCGAGGTAAAGGAGGTTCAGTGGCCGCCGGGCACTGTATGTATGTATAAACCCAGGCTCAAAGCATCTGGGGGGTCGGCCCTGTCGTCGTGCTCGCAGCTCCAGACGCTCATAGCTAGAAAGAATGGTGTCATCATTATCGTCATTATCATCATTGTCGTTGTCGTTGTCATCATCGTCACGTCCTCCCTTGTCCGACTCGACAGCATCGAGGAAATCGTACCAGCCATGCAGACTTCTTGCATGCGACTCACGAACCACTGCATCAAGGCCGAGATCGGATGTCGTATTGTCGCAAATCTTCCAGGCAAATAGGAGGGCATGTTCAGGCTCAAATGCAAGCCACTCCATGCCGGCAACGGGGGCGGGGCTGTGAGTGCCGTGGTGAAGCACAGTGCCTCTGGGGACGGTGGCCAGGAAGAAGCTCATGCCGTTGTGATTCAGACTCTCGCCCCATTGTCGCGCCGACGAGTGGATCGCGTTGAAGATATGGTGAGGGAGAGGGAGAGGGAGAGGGATGGCGGGGGGTGACGGGATTGCTTCCACCACCAGGGCGGCGCTACTAATACTGCCGTTGGCAGAGGTAGGCAGCCAAAACACTGTCGACAGGGCGACGAGGCTGAGAATACAGACTGTATAGAGCATGCTGGCGCCAGCATTGGGCAAACACATCTGCAGTTGCCGTTCCATTGGGCAGCGTTGTTTATATTGCTGCCATAGGAAGGTGCGAGTCACAGGCAGGCACTTTGCTCTTGTATACATGTCAAAATCGGTAGGTGCGATGGTCCGTTATTTACGCCCCCGCGCCACCCTCGTTTTTTTTCCCCGACAGGAACGTCAGAGTTAGCCGCGCGTCATTGCCAGGCCCAAGAACGAACATTGTGTGGTCAAGGCTGTGGTAAGGAATGCAATCCCAGGCGGCCAAGACTATCCATTCCTAATCCGGTTAGCGAGCACTGTGCTGGTCCTAAACTGAATTAAAGTTCTGTCAGTTGGAAGGAGCCTTATTGGCTGAAAAGCCGCTTAGCAAGCGACAGTCACGTGTCATTGTTAACAGCCGTGGGAACATCCGCTTGTTCGACGATATAAGTCTCTCCTCTGTGCAGTTCAAGACAGTAGTCGCGGGTTGAGGACGGTGCAGAGCGTGCCCCAGCACTGGGTCGGCAGGTTTACGAATGCTTGATTGCGTAACGGGGAGTCATCCGCAGCTGCGCCCGCGTTGCCGGCGCTCGTTCCGACAGCCGGTGGCAGGCACGGCTATGCATCGACTTCGGCTTCGATCTCATTGTACGCCTCTTCGACCGCTCTGACGACCGTCTTCAGCTCATCCTCGGTGATGGTGTAGGCCGGAGCCAGAATGATGTGGTCGCCTTTCCACCCATCGACGCTGCCGGTGCCCGGGAAGATGGCGACGCCCTTGTCAAACACCCGCTGCTGCAGCCGTGCCGTCCACTGCACCTCGCTGTCAAACGGCTCTCGCGTCTCTCGGTTGCGCACGAACTCCACGCCCCAGAAGAGGCCATTGCCCCTGATGTCGCCCACGTATTTCTTCTCCGCTAGGGCCTCCTTGAGCAGCTTCTCCAGGACCAGGCCCATGGCCCTGCATCTTTCCACTAGTTTCTCCCTCTTCAGGATCCTCTGCACCGTTAGCGCTATCCTGCAGCTGACTGGATGGGCTTGATAGGTGTGGCCATTCCTCAGCTCGCCCTTGCCGCTGCCATCTCTTAGTCCAGCCACGACCTTGTTGCCCAGGATGACGGCAGCCACGGTGCCCATGCCGCCGCCCAGGCCCTTGGCCAGGGTGAGAATGTCGGGCCGGATGGTCAGGCCCTCCTCCTCGCCCTCGCGCTCAAAGGCATAGAAGCTGCCGGTGCGCCCGACGCCACACATGACCTCGTCGAGAATCAGCAGCACTCCATACTTGTCGCACACCCTGCGCACACCACTCCAGTAGCCCCTGGGCGCCCGCACACAGCCCAACGTGGCCCCGCTGGCCGTCTCGGCGATGAACGCGATCACTCTCTTCTCGCCCACCTGGACAATCTCGTCCTCGAGCTCACGCACCAGCCGGTTGGCAAACTGCTCCTCGGTCTCGCCGTTGCGCCAGTCGCTGTACTGGTACGCATACGCGGGCGTGACCCAGCTGGTGTAGGGCAGCTGGAAGACGCCCTGGTAGGCCTCCTTCCGCCTGAGGTGGTTGCCAATGCTCATTGCGCCGATGGTGTTGCCATGGAAGCTCTGGCGACGGGCAATGTAATGCACCCGCTCGTGCTGGCCGGTTTCAAAGAAGTACTGGCGCGCGAACCGCAAGGCCGACTCGACGGCTTCGCTGCCCGACCCGACAAAGTAGACCTTCTCAAAGCCGTGCGGGTTGCCGTCGAGGAGTTCTTGCGCCGCCAGCTCAGATGCAGAGGTGGTATAGATCAGTGTGTGCACGTAGGGGATATTCTGGATCTGGTCCGCCACCGCCGCGGCGACCTCTGCCTTGTACGCAGGGCTGTAGCCCAGGCACGACACGGCAGCGCCGCCACAGGCGTCCAGGACCTGGTGGCCGTTGGCCATGGTGAGGGTGAGTCCGGATGCGGCGACGACATCGATGGGCGGCACGTTGAGGTTGCGGTGGAGGAGATGGGAAGCTGAGGTCGTGCCATTTGTCGACGTCGTTGTCTTATCATTCGCACTTGTCCCGTTGGCCGTCGACGTCGGCGTTGTCTTATCGGGCTGTACCACCGTGTCTGTCGTCATGCTGATCTAAGTCTACTTATATATATCCTGACTTCCTCCGCTCTCAGCTCAAGCAAGTCAGGTTTCTTTGCTGCTGCCTCAGCAGTACCTATTTATCATCAACTACTCTTCAACCTCTTTATATTGCGGAGTAGTCCGCGGCCGTGCGAGCCGATTGGGCGCCCTTTTGACAGACCAAGTGGGAGAACGGGTGTATGATAGATACGTGGCGGCAATCACGTTTGTTTGGACCAGGCCAGGCCAGGCCAGGCCAGCGTGTGTTGCTGTTATCTGCTTGCTGATAACAGATTTAGGAGGGACAAGAGGGTGTTGTGAGCTGCTGAGCTGCTGAGCTGCTGTGAGCAGGCTGCTCTAGGTACCTGTGTGTGATTAGTACAGAGCCAGGATGAATGCTGGTTGATGGATAATACAGGGCCATATCATGCCACTACACATCCCCCAAAGTCATCAGGCGACGACACTCCATTCATGCCACATCCTGCTGTCAATTACCCCCTCTTTCTCTAATCCTGCCCTGCGCCTCTCACCAGTCCTTTCCTCATACCAGTCCTTTCCTCACACCAGTCCTTTCCTCACACCAGTCCTTTCCTCACACCAGTCCTTTCCAAATCATGGGAGCCAACGCCTGTACCCTCGCTAAGTCATGCAAATCATGAATGGCCACCGCGGCCTCCTATTTCACGGTCACCTCAGCCTTGGCTTTGTTGTCAGGCCGTTGCACGTCGCCAAGCTCCTGGCCCGAGCCGCTTTGGCCCCGTCGCCGGCCCGGGATGTGGAAGCCAAGTGACTTTTGTTCTGTGCCAAACGAGTCGTGTGTACTAACGTCGCCGAATCTGGAGAGAAAGCTCTTCTTTTTGGGCTGTTGCTGTGGTTGCTGTGGTTGCTGTGGTTGTTGCTGTTGCTGCTGCTGCTGTTGTTGCTGTTGCTGCTGCTGTTGTTGCTGGCGCTGCTCCTGTTGTTGCCGCCGCGTCGCATCGTCGTTCAGTTTGACCTCTTCGAAGCCGTCGTCTCTGGTCTCGCCAGACTTGCGCAAGGTTCCGCCGCTCAGGGCTGGCCGGCTGAGATATAATGAGCGCGAGTCCAATGACGTTCTCGATGTGTAGCTATCGGCATATAGAATGGGTGAGCGGCCCGAAATGTCCTGTTTTGCTGGTCAGCACGCGCCATGAACCGGCCGAGGCCGGGGCTTGCACACAAAAGACCGTCTGTAGGACTCGAACGACTCGCGAGAGATGGAAAAGGGCTCGTTCTCGCTCACGAGGCTGCGGTGGTTGGAAGTGGCAGACGGCGACTTGCTCCAGAACGACTTGGGCTCTGCACTCGGCGACGGCGGCAAGTACTGTCCTTGACTGTCAACAGCTGTGGCAGGGTCAGTCGGGCGGTCCAGTGGCAGCAGCAGCAGCAGCAGCCTGGCAGACAACCGTACAACTCAGCTTGAACTCGTTTGGCTCCTCGCCGGTTTCTTTTGTGTTCAGCGCAAGAGAGGATTTGCTCTGGTACGGGCTCGACAGTGACTGATTGTGCGCCGCCGGGCGTGCGTTCTCGTCACTGGGCACGGTGCCATTGATCGGCCGGCGGTTAGTAAACGGTATACGGAAGGGCGGCATTGGGTCGTCTTCGATTTAGTGTCGCGTGTTGTGCTGGCGGCTGCCGGTACGATAGGGATGGATGGATGGATGGATGATGGATGGATGATGGATGGATGATGGATGGATGATGGATGGATGATGGATGGATGGCGGGGGAGGTTGTGCGGTTGCGAGTGCTTATGGCCACAGTCACAACAATCGTAGCAGTGGCAACAGCGGTAATGACGATGCTGGCCTGTACAACAATCAAGAAATGCGAGTGGAAGAGTACGGAAGCAGACGACGATGCATGCAGAATCGAGTTACAGCCCCCCAGCAACGCCCAACGCCCAACGCCCTGGACAGGGAGGGGAAATGAGCCAAGGTTAGGGTACGCAAGTGGAACTTTGCTGTCGCCAAATAAGTCAAGAACAGTATCAATACGATTACAGTAATTAATCTAATGGTATTTACTGCTTGATCTTTTTTTTGATCAGCAAAGCGTGCAATAAGTTCGTAGGCAGTATCCGTGGCATAATAATTAAGCTGCCATGATCCATCGTGGCGTAGCTGACAAGAGCCCGCGCGAACCTGTCCAACAGAAAGCAGCGTTGCCGATCACCAAGCCCCTCGGCAAAACCATCAACTGCACGTCCGTTTGCGGCGTGTGCCGACGGTTTGAGCAGACATGCTAGCCAATGGGATGGATATCAAAACCAACGCAACATTGCCCGATTCTGCTTTTCACGATCACGTGATGTTTCATGCGCCCTCTTAGTTACCCCGCGGCGAATGCTTGGCATGTTTGCCACATTTGCCATATAACACCACAGTAAATATTCTTGGCAAAACCTTGGTATAACTCTGGGATGAGGAGCCTCAGGACTCACTCTCGTCGGAGCCGGCCGTACTTCCTCAGGTCTTGACTCACCCGTCGGAGCCGGCCGTACTTCCTCAGGTCTTGACTCACCCGTCGGAGCCGGCCGTACTTCTTCAGGTCTTGACCCACTCTCGTCTGAGCCGGTCGTACTTCTTCATCTCGTGGTCGCTGACGCTTCTCCTGACCTCTGTACGCGCGACCTCAAAATCGTCAGCGATCAGGGTCAACAACGTATTGGCATCGTCCGAGTCAGTCCCGGCCGCATTGAACCGCTTCACTGCAGCATAGCCTGCTCGCCGCTTCAACGACTCCAAGTCGGCGCCGGAGAAGCCTTCGCATTGACGGGCTATTTCTGCTATTCGATCCGTAAAGGTGAATCCTGGCAGTGACTTGGTGATCCGTCGGAGAATATCCACTCGGCCTTCGGCATCCGGCAGCCCTACATAGAGCATCGTCTCAAGACGGCCCGGTCGTAGCATTGCGGGATCAATAATGTCTGGTCGGTTTGTCGCTGCGATAACGTAGATGCCTTCTCGGCTATTGCCCACGCCGTCCAGCTCAGACAGCAACGTGTTGACGACCCGTGCACTCGCGTCGTTACCAACGTTGTCACGTCGCGGCACAAGCGCATCCAACTCATCAAAGAAGATCACAACCGGCACCGAGGCACGAGCCCGGTGGAACAGCCGACGAACAGCGGCTTCAGACTCTCCAACATACTTGTTGAGCAGCGAAGGTCCGGCAATCGAAATGAAATTTGCCGAGCTATGATGCGCCGTCGCAGCCGCCAGCAGCGTCTTACCACACCCCGGCGGGCCGAAGAGAAGCGATCCGCTACTGGGCTGAATACCCAAACGCCGAAAACGCTCGGGATTCATGATCGGCCCAATCAGGGTCCTCTGCAGTTCCTCGATCAGCCATAGATGTGCGCCAATACTCTCAAACGTCGTCGTCGGCACCGTGGCAAACCCTTCTCGGAGCGCTGAGGGTGACACCTTGGGAAGGGAGGTGATAAAATCATGCTGCGTCAGCGTGATTGATGTAGAGGTTGATGGATGTGTCCGCCCGTAGGCTATGAGCCGGCGCAGTTTGGTCAGAGCAGGAGGCAGAGGTGGAGGCGCTGGCTGAAGCTCGGCACCGCCCTCGATCATGGCCACATCTTCCGTCTCCTCCTGCTGTTCGACAGCTGCCGCCGCTTCATGAGCTTCTTGGATTCTCTGTAGAGCCGCGCTTGATGCCGTCGAAACCAGATCTTTCAGGTCTGCGCCAACAAAGCCAGGCGTCCTTTTGGCCAATACTGCCAGGTCAACGTCACCTGCCAGCCGCGTGTCTCGCGTGATTGCCTGCAAGACCGATTGTCGCATACCCTCGCTCGGCACACTCATGATGACCTCCTTATCGAAGCGACCCGCTCGCCGGAGGCCCGCGTCCAGACTGTCAGGGCGTGTGGTTGCAGCGAGCACAATGACTGGCTTGCCCTCATTGAAGGTCACTTCCAAGTCATCCAGGCAGGTGGCAAGTTGAGCAACAATCCTCTTCTCCATGTCGCGAGAAGCGCTCTCCCTCTTGGTCGCGACAGCATCGATCTCGTCCAGAAACAGGATCGAGGGTGCTGCTCGCTTGGCCTCCTCAAAGTGATCGCGCAGGGCCTTCTCCGACTCTCCGGACATGCCAGACACGATTGAGGGCGCAGACACGTTGATGAAGTTGACCCCAAACTCGGCGGCAATTGCGTTGGCAATGCTTGTCTTGCCGCAGCCGGGAGGCCCGTGAATGAGGATTCCGCGGATGGGCTTGATTTTGGAAGACGCCATGCTCGCGGGCTGAATCAGCGGCATGTACAGCAGCTCGGAGAACTGTTGGATAATCTCATCGATCCCGCCTAGATCTGCAAGACTTACATGAGTAGGCGGGCTGTGGTCAATAGCGTTGGCAGCAGCCCGCTTCCGCTTCTTCCTGGCTGGCTCCCCGTTGATGGCTTCGCCGGCAATCTGCTTAGCCGGCTCGGGATCAGCTGTGGTCTCCTTTGCCGGAGCAGGCACACTCTTCGGCCACATGGCAACAATGCTTCGGTTTAAGCCGTTTGAGTGTTGCCGTCGGGGACTTGCCACGGGCGAGTCAGAGTCGCCGGAATCGGCTGAGGCGGCAGCAGCATCTTGATTTACAACCTCTAGCACACGTTCAATAGCCTCCTCCAGCACCTTCTTGGGGCGGCGGTTGAGACTGGAGTTGGAGCCTTTAATCTCATCGTAAATCGAGGCAAACGTAGGTCGGTAGTCGCCGCCGTACTGTGTCTTCTCGTCGATGATTTTGCGAACCACCTGGTGCACCTCACGGTCCAGTCCCTGGCTCAGCCGTCCGCGGCGACCAGCCTGAGCGCGGCCCATTCTTCGTCCTCCGGAGAGGGACAGAGGAAAATACTGAAAATACTTAGTAAAAGGATGTTCCACCCTAGTCCCAAGAAGGAATGGTTTGTGAGACTAGTGGTCACTAGTCTCCGCCCACCAGATGGTCTTGGCATCTCAACAAGGCTGAGGCTGGATAAGCAGGTTGCCGCCTGAGAATGCGGTCAGATCTAGTAAGCACTGCAGAGACCGGTCAGTAAGCAGATTGCCTCTCCTGGTCGAGCGAGACGCAAGCAGACTGCCACACCTGTCGAGCGAGACGAGACGCAAGCAGACTGCCACTCCTGTCGAGCGAGACGAGACGCAAGCAGACTGCCACTCCTGGTCGAGCGATCCCCACGTTTCCATCCCCTCTCCTCGCCCCATGCGCCTCGGCCTAATGCGACGGGCTGTTGACAATAGGCGCATCGTGCCTTGATGCCCGTGTTGAATCCCTTCCTCCGCGCGCTCTTCCAAAGTAGTGTGCTTGCCCACGCGCGCCCGGCGCAAGACTATGTTCTCCTGGTGCCGTCGACGGACTCGCTGATCTACGGCATCGACACCGAGACAGGCAGGCGATATGCAGACATTGTGGACGACGAGGACTTTCTGGGCAGCCACATCCTGCGCATACCGCTCCTGCCACACAAGGAAGCCAAGGGAGCAAAGGAAGGCAACGTCAGGGATGGCAGGGCCAAGGCAAAGACATATCCCACCCTCACAGGACGCACCGTCATCGTAAAGGAGCATATCGTCTTCACCAACAAGGGCTTCAAACTCTTGACACAGGCGCAACTGCTGCAAGATGCACTGTACTACTCCCCCAACAACGAGACGCAGCAATGGCTGGTCTATTACATCTCAAAGCCGCTTCTCGGCAGCTACGAGGCCGCCCCGATCAGACCAGCAACTCTGCCCGACGCCAGCATTTCCGGCCAGTTGGCTAGGGTTTCATCACTGGGATCGCAGCCGGAGAAGAGGGACATCAACTCGTTCAATGAGCTGCTAAACAGTTTCCCAATGATCGCACGGCAGATGCAGCCCGGCCTAGAGCGGCTCTTCAATGAGTTTGGGAAAGAGTTGGGCAAGCCCTTGCCCCCTCCGCCCTCTCAAATCTCGGTCGCAGGCTCTTTGGCTGAATCGAGTCTGGGCTCAGACGGAGGCTCTTGCAAGACAAATGGGATCGTCAAACTGCCATTTCCTCAGGACGACCTCTTTGATGAGGAAGACATGATGCGCAAAGCCCTCGAGACCGCCGTCACCGCTGGGATCGACCTCTTTCAAGGCGTGGACAAGCAGCAGCTCTCCCTTCTCGGCGCCACGACCGACTTGACGGGTCCGGCGGTGGAGGGGCTGATCGAGCGATATGTGGCCGAGTCGGTGCATGACTCACTTGTGTTCCCCAAGCTGTGCATGATCCACAAGGCCGAGGACCAGGAGCTCGACCGCCGCATCCGGCAGATGGACTGCTTGGATGTTGCCCAAGTCGGTATCACGATTGAAGATGGCCAGGATGGGAAGAAGGATCTCCTGTCCAGAATCGAAAGCGGAGTCGCGGCCTTTCGCAAACTCGGGGTTGCTGGGAGTCCGCAGCAAATGCTTGACATCCTCGTCGAAACGGAGCGAGCCTTGTCCCAGACGGGCCGAGTGTCGACAATCGCGGACGAGGAGAAGCGAGCGACTGCGATGACC
Source organism: Chaetothyriales sp. CBS 134920 (assembly GCA_003693665.1). Taxonomy (NCBI): domain Eukaryota; kingdom Fungi; phylum Ascomycota; class Eurotiomycetes; order Chaetothyriales; family Domatiomycetaceae; genus Domatiomyces; species Domatiomyces catenatus. The sequence goes on from QQSL01000075.1 coordinate 62,375, forward strand.
ATCAATGCCGACATCCTGGTTTCTCTCCTCCTTCTCGTTGTCATCCGTTCCCAGGTCAGACATCTCCAGGCCAGGCTCGCGTACATGCAGCGATTCATCTTCATTGATGATGTTGAAAGCGGGGAGATTGGTTACGTCCTCAGCACCTTCGAAGCCGTGCTCGCCTATCTCGGCCGAGACGGCGGAAGCTTGAGAAGGGCGTCTCGGCAAAATAAGATCCTGTGGCAGGCCATCAAGTCTGGCAACCTGGACCAAGTCAAGTCGTTCTTCTGCGGCTCAAGCTGCGCCATTGCTGATGACTTGGTCGAAGAGCCCTTGCCCATATCCGGACCATCGCTCTCCAGTATGAATGGGTCGGTATCAAAAGCGCTGTCTGACGAGGGCGGTGGTCTGGCCCATGTTTTCCCCTTCCAGGCCAAGGCCAAGAAGCATGTCAAGGTGATGTCGAGAAGTGCGTCGACCTCTTCAAGCATTTCTCAACTCTCGCGCAGCGCTACGCTCGAAACAACGATCAGCGGCATTGAAGGTGACACGTCGATCAGCAGCCTTGCACAAACACAGGATTCGCTCGGCAATTCCGTGCTCATGATGGCGGTCGAGAGCCAACAGGTCGCGGTTTTGCACTATCTCTTCACCCTGTCCGACCATTTCCCCCTCAATGTGATTCTGAACGACCAGAGCAGCGACGGCACGACACTGTTGAGTGCAGCCATTCAGCTTGCCAACCTGGACCTAGTCAGGGTTGTGCTCGACTATCTGATGCTGAACCTCGACGAATCCATGTTCAAAGACTACCTGGCCACCCAAGACTCCAGAGGCAGGACGGCGGCGCACTACATCTTCAACACGCCTGAGCTGATAAGGGAGCTTGCTGAAGTGATACCCTGGCGGCAGAAGGACAAGATTGGCCATACGCCCCTGTTCGCCGTGTGCAGAACGTATGACCATGCCGACTACAGCAACATGGTGTCTGAGGCACTGTCGGCTGCCAAAGCTGCACAAGAGGGCCCTGAGCCACTGAGGATGGAGGACCACAACGACGACAAGGGCAACAGCCTGCTGCACATCGTCAAGGACGCCAACATTGCGCATCGGATCTTGTACGAATGCGACGTGGACCCCAACACGATGAATGACAAGAAGTTCACGCCACTGATGCTGGCCAGCAAGTATGGTCGCGTCGACATGGTGCGCATCTTCTTTGGCGACCCGCGCATTGACATCCACCTGCGCGAGTCGCGCGGCCTGACAGCGGTCGAACTGGCCAAGGACGACGAGGTCAGGAACCGCATTGATGACTTGACGCTCTTCTCCAGCACTGCGACTTCGAACAAGGCCGACGCGAGTGGGCGGATCACTGCCATCGTGCGCTCCTTCTTTGTCGAAGACGGCTCTACTCGCTTCGTGCTCAAGTCCGGTGCACCCAACTCGGGAGCGTCTTCGACCACGTACACAATCACCACCTCTCGGCGCTCTGTGCAGGATTTCCAGAACCTGGCCGTGTGGCTGGTAATGGACAATCCCGCGTCGTACATTCCCACATTCCGGTCCGACGTCTTTCGCACGCCCTTCCAGATTCACTCTCGGCCCAGCAGGTCGGTCTTGTACGACGCACAAACGACGCTGGACCGGTTCCTGAAGGTGATGATCTCGCACCCGACCTTTAGCCAACATGAGATGCTGTGGGAGTTCTTTCTGGTGCCTGACATGGCGCCAGAGACGATTGAGCAACGGGCGAGGCTGCGAGCCCAACTGGTGCAGGAGAAGATCCAAGACGAGTATGAGCCGATGACCTCGGCGGGTGATCTGAAGGACGTGGAAAGCGTGATTGTGCACAGCCGCGATCTGGTCAGAAGAGTCGGCATCAGCACGCGGGCGGTGCTGAAGAAGGGCAACATGCTCAACTATGCGCTCAGCGACGTGGCAGACGCCCTCACCCTGCTCGCCCACGCCGTCGGCTCTCTGGGCGCGCCCAGCCTGAGCCCGTTGCCGAAGAGGCAGGTGGATGCGCTGGCCAGGTTTGCGTCGCACATGCAGAGCGAGTTGTCCAGCAACCCGCTGGCCGTGTACCTGGACAGCCTCCGCTCGTTCAACGACACCGTCGGCGCCATGCAGGCCTCGCTCTCGAAGCCGTCCATCCTCATCTCCCGCATCGTCAGCGCAAACCGCCGCATCGACAAGGACAGACAGTCGCTCCTCAGCAGCGCCAGCCCCAAACGAGGCCCCTTCAGCCTCAACCTGCCGGGCATGGAGGAATCGAGGATCAAGGGCATGCGAGAGGCAGAGGCCCGCATGATCGAGGCCGAAGCCCAAGTCCAGGCCCTCGGCAAGGAGCTCAGGTACACCAACGAAGTCGTCCTCAGCGAACTCGCCGGCTGGACGACGTGGAAGGGCGAGCTGGCCAAGGAGGAAGTCAGGCGCTATGCCCAGAGCATGGTCGTCAAAGAACGAGAGCGTCTGCGTGCCATGCAGCGAGTGCTTCGCTCCCTGGCGGAGAAGAGATGATGGAGATATATATACGGGTCTGATGCGGCGGTGCTGGTGGTGCATAGAGATGGGGACTGGACTGGCTGAGCGCACCTTTTTTTCTACTCTTATGTTGTTTCTCTTCGTCGTTGATGTTGTTGTTGTTGTTGTTGTCTTTGACTAGAAGAACCTTTTTAGATACCCCCCCCCTTTCCCAAGGAGTTTGAGTTTGTCTTCTCTGCATGGGAATAACCACAGTAGCAGTCATGATAACAACAGTATATCCATCAATCCCGTCTTATCTGCAACACCACTCCTCAACCATGCGTGATCTTCCTAACAATCCCACTCTCATCCGTATGAATATTCAGCCTAACCACATATTAGAAACAAACAATCACTGTATTAAAAAAAAATATACACGATCTAACTCACCGATCCGCTCGGAAATCCGCCGTGCCCACCGTCCCCGGCTGCACAATCCGGTGGTTGCTGGGCAAGTCGCCGCGGGCAAACGAGTCGGCCGAGTGCGAGTCGCCAATCGTCTTGCCCAGCAGTTTCTCCGTCCACTGCTCGGTTGTTGCTGCTCCTGGGCCGCTGGTTGTTGGGTTCATTGTGTTTGGGATTAGAGGCATGGCTGGTATTTCTTCTTCTTCTCTTTCTTTTTCTTTTTCTTTGTGGTTGTGTCAGTGAATAAACCAAGTTGAAAACGAGAGAGTAAGATTCGAAATATTGACGCCGTTATATATAATATTATGTCTGCCTAGATCAATTACTCATGAGTCGCCGCTTCTGTCTGGACGTAATGACGTCGTCGGTGCTGACAACACTGCTTGGCATTTTTGCCATGTTTTCATCACGAGGCACAATGTTGTATACTGTGGTATACCAGTATGAAGTCTACCACAGAAGAGTTGAAACTTTTTGATTCTGTCAAACTCTCTCTCTCTCTCTCTCTCTCTCTCTCTCTCGGATATCACTGGCTGGTCAAGTTAGCAGCCTCCATTTCCCCCGCTTTTCTTCCCTGCACAAAATGCACATAAAAGAAAAGGCACGAAATTCTTTGCAGTAATAGAAGATCGCTCTCCAATCAATGATACAGTGTAGCCCCCGCCTGTTAGCAGGGCAGTGGGTAGATAGTAGATGGTAGATGATGGTGGTGGGACATAGGAATACAAAGGGTCGAGTTGCGCTTTTTGGATCCTCTTCTTTCTGTCTCTTCTCTTCTCATTCAAGGCGGCCAGCTCAGATGAACACTCACTCGCCCACTATACAAGAAGGAAAAAGATTAGTAGTAGTCCCGAGCAGCCTTTTGCAGCTCAATCATGCGCCAGCCGCGTGTCTCGGGATTGTTGACCTCCTCGGGCAGGCGGGTGACGCCAATGGCATAGGTGACCTGCTGCACCTTGTCCTCCTGGCCGGCGGCCAACTGGCCTGTTTTAACGTTGCGGTACACGTGCACCTCCTGGGTGCGGCAGGTAATGACAAAGACGGGGATGTCGCCGGGCTCGATGATGCGGGCATTGAGGATATCGACGCCGCGGATGTCGAGGATCTTGCCGTCGGTCTTGAGGCCAGCCTTGGTGTACTGGTCGACGAGCGCGTTGTACACTGAGAACTGCGCCGCCGACAGCCACAGCTTGAGTGTTTCCACGTCGCCCTTGACGTAGGCGTCGAGCACCTCGGGCAGGATGTACTCGCGCATGTCGCGCAGGAAGGGCTCGACGTGGAAGTTCGGGTCGATCTCGCGGAACTTCTTGATCGTCTTGGCTGTCTCGTTCTCCACAAAGAAGCCGGCGATGCGGTCGGTGACACTGCGCGCGGTCGAAATGAGCGGGTTTTCCGACTCTTCGTACGTGTTGCGCATGTTGAAGAGCGACTGCATCACCCGGCTGTTGTCTTTAAAGTTGTTCCACGATTCACGCCATGCGGCGTCTTTGTGCAGGGTGATGTTTGTTCCGGCACTGGACAGGCTAGTTAGCAGACAGGAGCCACAGGAGACAGTACATCCACGCTTACTTGGGGTTCTCTTCAATCTTCTCAACAGGACCATGTGGGTTCTGCATATCGTAGCGAGCGCGACGGGCACGGCGCTCTTCCCTCTCGGCCCAGCCGCCGTAGCGCGAGCTGGAGCCGTCGTCGATCGCGTCAGAGATTTCCTTAAAGGCCTGGGTCTCGCGCACAGGTCGCGTGGCCTTTTCGATGCCGCGGCCCACGGCGTTGACACCAGCGCGGGCGCCCTGTACAGCAGATGTATTCCACGTCCAGGCAGCACCGTGGCCAATCGCACGACCGGTGCCTCGTACCACCTTGCCGACGCCTGACGACGCGGCCTCGGAGGCCTCACGTGCGCGACGAACAGCCTCGGACTCATTGAAAGCCTTGACCTCGCCAGCTAGCTGCTTGGTCGAGTCCTGCCATTCCTGTGATGCCTTGAACTCGGAGCGCAGTGTGTCGGTAAACACCTGCCAGGGGGATTTATCGCCGTGCGGTGGTGGAGGCGGCTTTTCGCCACTCTCTTTAGAATCGCCGTCTTTCTCGCCTTCCTTCTCACTCTCCTTTTCGCCCTCTTTCTTTTCGTCTTTGTTGGCCTCTTTCTGCTCGCTGGTCTTTGTTTCCGCGGCCTCGGGCTCGGCTTCAGCCCGTTTCGGCTGTTGCTGGCGGCGGGCCGACGAGTGCAGGGCTCGGGCACCAGAGCTGCGGTACTGATAAAACTGAAGCTGCTGCTGCAACAGCGACCCGGACGGCCTCGTCGCCCTTAACCGTCGATACGCAGCTGTGCGGCCATAGTGGGCACCTGGCGACGACGGGCCGACCAGGCGTCTGGCAAGCACGGCGGCGGTCTGCGGCGCAAGCATGCCGCAGGGAGACCGAAGCAGGGAGATGTGCAGCAATAACTGCTGTCACACAATGGAGGAAGGGGAGTGATGGCGATGAGATGTGCAGAGACCACTTTCAATTCCTTTTCGCCTGCACGGGGATAAGGAAAGCTAAATCCTAGTGCGTCGCCTAACTTGCTGTATTTGGATGTTCCACTAGATCCTCGCCTAACTTGCTGCATTGGGATACTCTCCCAGATCTTCGCCTAACTTGCTGCATTGGGATGCTCTCCCAGATCTTCATCTCATACATACACCGGTCGATATTGACGGCCAACAGAGACAGACACAACACCATGGCGGCCAAACGGTCCATAACAACGGCCGGCCTAGGCCTGTGTAGCGGCTGCCGTCACGCACGGCCTCATCTGCCGCCCTCACTCGTGCACTCACGCCAAGTGAGCACACCCACACCTTCAATCCACTCGATCTACGCCTCTCCCTCTCCTTCTCCAAACGCGTCCACACCGTCCTCTGCTACTGCGACTGCCTCCAACGCCCCCTCCACATACACACGCCCACACACGCCAACGCGCACCTCGCCGCTCTCGTCGGCACAGAGCCACCCGTACCACATCCACGTGTACGCACACCGGCACAACACACACATCACCTTCACGTCGCCGGCCTTCAACCCCATCCTGAGCTTCTCGTGCGGCTCGATCGGCCTGCGCAAGGCCCAGCGCAGCAGCTTCGACGCCGCCTTCAATCTGAGCACCTTTTTCTTCCGCCGGCTGGCCGCAGCCCAGTGGCGCGACGGCGGCAAGAAGATGGGCTCCCGCGCACCCCTCAAGACCCTCCGCGACATCCAGACCCGCAGCGAGGGCGAGGGCGTCGAGGTCATCCTGCGCGGCTTTGGGCCCGGCCGTGAGGCCTTTCAGAAGGCCTTGCTCGGCCAGGACGGTGCCCTCGTGCGTGGCCTCGTCTGGAAGGTCACCGATGCCACCAGACTCAAGTTTGGCGGTGTCAGGAGTCCAGCCGTGAGGCGACTGGGCTAGATGTACATGTAGAGATTGGTTCATTCATCCATCCATTCAAGCCCCTTTCTTTCCATCTCTATCTCAGTACTCGGTCTTCTGGCAGTTTACTTAGTAGAAACGCTCAGTGCTCCGTCTTCTGGCAGTTTACTTCTCAATAGAAACGTTTGCTTTTTGCTAGCCATCTATGCGTCACTGTACCTGGTCCTGGCCGTCCTCATCTGCAGGGCCTGCCTCGCTGCCGTCCAGTGCCAGATCAACTCCGAGACCAACGACCTGTCCCTCTTTCTTCTGCTCCTCCGTCTCCACCTGAACCCCTTTTGTGAAGCTGACCTCATCCACCACCCTCCTCAACGCCCGACCAGATGCGTCCACTCCGATGAGGAAGCGTGCCAGATCGGCGCACATCTCAAAGTCGCCCTTGGCCTGGGCCAGTTGCATTAACCGTCCCACGTGCCGCTCAACCATCCCTGTGCCCGTCCCAGTCTCCTCATCTTGCTCCTGCTGCTGCTCCTGCTCCTCCAGCCCGTGCATAATGATCAGGAAGCCCGATGCCGTCTTGAGATCGTCCAGGTGTAGAGCCTGTTCGAACAAGCCAAGCGGTGGCTCGAGATGTCGGAACAGCGTCGGCCAGTATGAAAGCTCGGTCTTGCGCACGCACGACACGATCGTCCACAGGTAGCTGGTCAATGGCAGTGCCATTTGGAGAAATGACAGGACAGCGGGCAGTGACTCTCCCTCCCCAGCCTCTCCGATCTCTCCTTCCTTGCTGCTCCTCTCGCGCTCATGCTCAGAATCAAGCACCTGGTGCAGTAGAATCTCCAGGGCGTGCGGAAAGTAGGACAGGTGCTGGTACTGGTGTGCCAGTCCAAACGCCGCCGCCGACGAGCCGTTGCTGGCCACCAGCTGGTGCTGCAGCACATATGGCAGGAACAGTTGCGTGCGAATACGCGTGCGCCATTGGCCAAACGTGAGATTGCGCCGCTGCACCAGCTCGCCTTCAATACCGAGCACCACGCCTTTGGTCAGGAGAATCGACAGCGGATAGAAATCCACCGGGACCGACACCAACGACCGTGTCCGTGACACGCCCTCTTGTGCTGCCTGACCCAGCACCTCCCTGACATCCGGCCATAGTTGAAGATCCCGGCCGCTGAAGATCCAGAGCGAGTCGCGAAGCGAGTGCTGACCTTGCCGCCCCATCCGATCGAGCATCGTTCCCACCGATGGAGTGGGGGGCACCGACTCATCCGGTCTGTTGAAGTTGAAGTACAACTGATCTCGCATCAGGATATAGAATTCCACGTGCTGTGCTAGCACTCTCAGCTCATACTTCTGCTCCTCATCCCGGCCTCGCGACGACTGCAGTAGCACGAGCTTGTCGTCCAACAAGAACAGTACCGACGCAAACTCGACGTCTCTAGAAGGATCTCCGTTGCGTAGCTGCGACTCTGACACCACCCAACTGACTGAACGTACTCGCCCGGGCGCTCGAACCACGCCGTGGAGGGCCATCTGGCCCACTTGGACCAGCTGTGGTCGCTGCTCGCTCGCATCAATGATGTAGTGATATAGGATGTTCTCATGCGTGTAAACCAGCAATGAATCGTCTCCAGACGGCCCCACGAAGGCTATCGGCTTGGAGAATGGCTCAGCATCAAGCGCCTCCCGGCCCAGCTCCAGCTCGCGCGAGTACAGTCGAAGGTCATAACCGCCTGAGTTCTCTGTGGCCACCGCCAGCAGATGGTTGAACCAGCACATCCCGCCCCGTACTGCAAACGAGTTCTCAGTCGTGCTGTCCGCAAACGTTTTCCATCGTCCACTGTTGACCGAGTAGTGTGCAAGGCCACGCCTGCCTGCAATTGCCACATATCGTCCATCCTGCGAAACGACACTCAGTCTGATCGGATGCTGGTTGTTCAGGTAAATGGCCGGGAACTGTGTATGGTGCCACAGCGGCGTGTCGTTCGAGATGGCTGTGAGATCAGGAAGCTCGTGTCCGCGGTAGATCATGATTTCTGAAGGCGTCTGCAGCAGTGCCCGAACCAGATTTGCGCACGAAAAGCATCCGATTGCAGCACTTCGCGACATCTCCAGACGCCAGATTTTCTCATCTCCGGATGCTAGAAACAGCTCTCCGCCATTGGCCGTCCAGGCAGCAGTGCGTATGCCCAGCAGCCAGTCGTCGCCGTTGGTCTCGGCGTGCCATCTGTTGCAGCCAAAACTCGATGCGCCTTCCTTGCCAAACACGCTGAACAGGGACCAGCCGTGCTCGTAACCGACAAATAGACAATACCCGTCCGGCGACCATCTCAAGCACCGGATCCTGCCACTCGCTGAAGTAACCGGACCTGGCTGCAGAACGTGCGAGCGTGGAATGTTGCCGGCATAGTCCTTGGCTGCATAGCACACGATCTGCCCGGTCTCAACAGCGACAGCAATGAGTGAGAATCGGGCATTGATTGCAGCGAACTCTGCCCTCCCATCACTGCTCCTGTGGAAGCAATGGCCGTCGAACAGCGGAGTGGCAGCAGCGCCTGCCGTTCTGTCCCCTTGCGTGCTGTTGTCTGACGATGGCGACCGGGCCAGTCTTGGATTTGCTCGTCGAGTAGCATAGGCCGAGCCATCTTCGCCCACCCATACCATCAGGTCCATAGCTCTATCAAAACTCAAGTATGCCAGCCCGGTCCTGTTCATCCAGCTGAGCTTGCTGAGCACCTGTGTCTGGGTCTGTGGTCCGTCTTGTCGCGGCTCCCAGCGAATGCATTGAATCGCACTCGGCTTGGTTGTGGCAACCAGAATGTCGTTGTCGGTGGCAATAGCCCGGTTGATTCCCGCATCGATCTTGAGCGCCCGTCGGAAGCGCAGCAGGACTTCAACAAGCCCTACCGAATCATCTACTCCAAAATGCCGCCGCGTACTTTGTCGTCGCGACTGTCCATGCAGATGATGCACCTGCTGCTGCAGGACTCGGTTGTTGTAGTCGCTCTCAATCGCAAAGATAAGCAGGTAGCCGCGCTCGGTGTGGATGGCCACCACCGTGCTGTCCGGCTTGAAGATGACCGACTTGTTGGGCCCGTAAGACTCGATCGACTTGTCAGACCGTCGGTACAAAGCCAGGACTACCGTCGGCCGAGTTGACCAGATGAAAAGGCCCGAGGCGGAAATGGATGCCAACAGATGGTCATGTCTGGATGAGCAAAAGTCGACTATCTGGTCTGTGACTGCTCTTATCGGCCTGGCACTTTCTTCTTCTGTTTTGCCCTCATCGCCTGCTGTGCTTGGCCTGCTTCCATCGTGGTCGTCGCCATTGACAGTTATACCGTTGTTTGCACGAGCTGTAAAAGCCTGTGGGACGCTGCATGGCCAATACATGACTGAGCTGTTCAATCCTCGCGACCATTTTCGGACCTGGCCATGGCGTGGATGGCAAGCAGAAAGTTGTATGCAGGACAGCGGAACAGTGTGAGTTCTCGTAGCTCTGTGCTCCTCGCCACTGACCTTCGCGCTGTGGTTGATGTGCCTTCCAGTATTATTGGGAGCGACCAACCGAACAGGCAGGAACGACCACGAATCGGAACCTTCCAACCAACGAGTCGCACTATTACAAGAAGGGAATAGCGTTCACACTGGCGACCCACTAGCGCCAGTCCAAAAAACATTTGGGCAAGGCGGCAGTCCAAATACGTCCTCAGGGTAGAAAAAGAGGGCAATGCCTTGCCTGTTCTTCACCTGCACCTCTTTATTTTGCTGGACCCGGACTGTGCAATAGCTATGTCTCTGCCCGACTCCAAAAAGCGCCTGGCGCTGTCAGTGATCGACTTCCTCAACGTCTCGCTAAAAGACGGCACTCTGACGGCCGACGACGCCGAGAACATCGAGATCGCGACTAACTGCATTGCCGATGCCTTCAAGGTCGACCCTTCCGACAAGTCCGCGGTCAGCGAGGCCGTTGGCTCGCAGTCGCTATTCAATATCTACACCGTGTACGAGAGACTGAAGGGGAATCAGGGGTCAGGGTCGACAGCGACAGCGACAGCTGCTTCTGGTTCTGCCTCGGCCTCCGCTTCCACTGGCGCTGGTGCCACCGCCGCCGCTTCTTCGGCCCCGAACCCGGAAGCTGAAAAGCTGAAGAGCGCTGGCAACGCTGCCATGCAGCAGAAGGACTACAAGACCGCCATCGAGAAATATACGCAGGCAATCGCCTTCGCACCTACCAATCCCATCTATCTGTCCAACCGGGCTGCTGCCTATTCAGCCAGCGGGGACCATGTCTCTGCCGTCAAGGACGCCGAAATTGCAGTCGCTGCAGACCCCAAGTACACCAAGGCCTGGTCCAGGTTAGGCCTGGCCCGCTTCGCCCTCGGCGATGCCAAAGGCAGTGTCGAGGCCTATGAAAAAGGAATAGGGTATGAGGGCAGCGGAGGCAGCGAAGCAATGAAAAGGGGCCTGGAAACGGCCAAGAGAGAGCTTGCCAGAATCGAGGCCGAAGAGCAAGATCCGAATGAGGTCGACGATGGCCCTGGCGCCACTCGCGGCCAAGGTGGTGCGCCGGACCTGGGCAATCTCGCCAGCCTTCTTGGTGGTGCTGGTGGTGGTGCTGGAGGCGCCGGCGGCATACCCGATATGGCGAGCCTCATGAATAACCCAATGATCGCAGGCTTTGCAAGAAATATGATGCAGAATCCTGACGCACTCAACTCACTCATGAGCAATCCCATGCTCCAAAACATGCTCAACCAGCGCCAAGCAGGAGGTGGTGGCCTGCCAGACATGTCGCAAATTCAGCAGATGATGCAGGATCCTGCCATTGCCAATATGTAAGCTTTATGGCGCTTTTAACTCGCTTACCTCTTGCTGACACACTTGACAGAGCACAACAATTCATGGGTGGTGCTGGCGCAGGTGCTGGTGCTGGTGCAGGCGCAGGTACAGGTACAGGTCGCGGCTCAGGTCGTTCTTGACCCAGGTCCAGTCCGTCCTGCTCTTCAGCACAGGCTTGCGCTTATGATGAAAATGCACCCCCCAGCATAGACTACCGCTAGATAAATCCTCCACCTTGGCTTATAGGCCCAATGAGGAATCCACTGCCTGATGTGTTGTCTTGGCGCTCTCCCAGCCACCTTCTTTTCCCATCGCCAGTCATATCAGAAACAATGGCGATGACGTAGAGATCTCTGTCCGATGCCCTATCACCATGTCTACGCACTTCTCGTGCAGGTCTGGTAGTTTTGGAGGAAAATGTTGGCCACGGAACTTTCATCAGGTTAAGCGCGTGCATTTGATGTGCTCATCGGCCCAGTGAGCCGTTGACAGCTACAATGCTCTGCCGGTCTCTTCCTAACCGTAATGCCCTTTTTTTTGCTTCACCTATGTCTGGCCACTTTCGGTTTCGCTCGCTATAGACGTGCTGTGGTAAGCCATTGGGCGACTCAGACGTCGGAGCTGTCCAATCACACCTAATTTATACTGCCCTGTATAGATCCAGAGCTGTCTATATTCACAGCCGTCCAATTGGCAACTTCATTTGAGGTGCTTGCACTATGCTTTGGCGCTCTGCCATCCTCCTATTGGTCTGCACGGTATTATTGCTGCCAGTCGTCCTGGCTGGCAACACCTAGTAGGGCGCCTCGGCCGCCCCCAGGTCGGTGACAAGTGACTGACATACCCCCCAGCAACGAGCAAGGTTACTGGACGCCAAGCACCACGTCGTATGCGTGGTGGACGCCCAGCACAACGGCAGTGGATGGCTGGTGGACGCCGAGCACGACGTGCTATACATCCTACTACACACCAACTTCGACGTGGACCTCGGTCTGGACCCAGAATGAAGTCGTCGTCACTGTGACCTCTTATATCCCCTGCCCGGTCACATCGACCGTCATCTACTACACCCAGACGTGCCAGCAATGCTGCTACGGGTGTGACGGTGGCCAGCAGACGACCGAGCCGGCAGGTGCTGTTGGCACCACAACCGTGACTTCCTATACCACCTACACCCCCGACGCAACCGAGTCAAACCAAGGCCAGGCCGTGACGACGACGAGTAACGGTTACGTGATCATAATCACTACCACTACCCCTGCTGCCAATGCCCAGGCAACCGCTGCCGCAACTGTGAGCGTTTACCAAGTCACGAATGGCATGGCCCCTCCGCTGGGGGTGGGCCGCTTCCCCTGGCTTTCCGCAGGCTGCCTTGCATTCTTTGCATGCCTGATAGTGGCCCTCTGACATATACATATACCTCTAACGTTATGGATATATGATGTCGTCTCCTCTGGGTCGGTCGGTCGGTCAGTCTGTCAGTCTGTCTTGCACTGCTCTCGGCGAGTCGGCGAGAATGGCTCTCCTTCCCGTCAGTGAGGAAGAATTAATAATTAACTTTGTTGAAGCACTGTTGACCGCCATTCCACAATTTACACTTTTTATGAGCATTCCGGTTTCCGATCGTTAGAGGGAGGGGGGAGGGGAGCCGCGCGCGTGGGAGGAATGATCAGTTGAAATCGGGTTTTCTTGTTTCCTTTTTTTTTTTTTTCTTTAGATACTGATGATGTGGTACGAGATCCAGGCTTGAGGTCCGGATCCGAAGTCAAAAACGATGAGACGAGCATCACATGATGCTCACATGGCCCGTTTTCTTTCTTCTAATTGGGAAAATCAATCAAACTTAATTCATCAGTTCTGCACTCGACCAAGGTGTCGGGCCTTCGTCTGCTGGATGACTGGGACGTTGGGTTTGTAGACTTTTGAGGCGTAGAATTGGTACTGTAATATGAGTGGATATGAGGGGGTGGGCAAGAGAGACAAGAGGGAGAGGGGGGGAAAAATGGGAAAAAAATTATTTGGGCGGTGCAAGTGCGGCGGTGCAGAAGCAAACTAACTTAATTAGGGGTGTGGCTAATTAGCTTACTCTCAAGTTTAATCAGCATTTGCTTTGGTCCGGTCCCCAATGCTGTCGCTTTGATTCGTCTTGCTCTGTCCTGTATCTTGCGTGGTCAATCTCCTGCGGCAGCACGGAGGATGTTTGCAGTTGCCCAGTGAGCTCCACGAGTCCCCCCCGGACCAGCCAGAGTACGGACGAAGGGCTGGCGGTTGTATGTAGGTGACAATCACTCCCCCCCTTGTCTCATTGCTATAGCAGGATCCATCTTTCCCTCCCTTGACTTGACCGTTCTTCCAACCAGTCATCGCTGGATAAGGCTGAATTGCTGGGCGAATGTGCCGTTTTCACGTCAATCCTGCACCTGAACCGGCCTTTCTGAGCTATATAGGGTTTTATCCTTTCGGTCAGGGCCTGGAATGCTACCATAGGCCTGCACATACTTTACTTCTACCCCAACTAAGGCGGTCTTATCTTGCGGCAGAACTTAGTATTCGCATATTTTCCTCACCGTTTACTCGTCTACTAGCTCAGGCTCTAAATCGGATCCTTGCATAGCTGTCTATGTGGCTGCGATGTCAAACCGCGGCAGTTGGACTTCGACTATAAACAGAGTTGAAATTGACCTGTCTGGCACACAGTCCTAATTTTTGTTTTCCCTATACTCCACGGCCGATTGTTAGCAATGGCAGAAAGGACGGAAGTGACGATCTCGACGGCCTCTCAGAGTGCTTCCTGGGGAGAGCTGGACCATCATCAGCCTATCTTCTTCAGCCCCCATTCTCCAACCAGTACTATGTGGGTGGCACACCCAGACTGTTACCCAGCCGCCGAAGCAAACGACAGTCTTACGCAGCATCAACTACAACTACAGCAGCTACAACTACAGCAACTGCACCTACACCAACAGCAACAACAAGATGCTCTAAACCCTTTCGTGGCTTCTGCTAATACTCCTGCCCAGTTCACGGCCATGCCAGTGGAAGCAGGTAGTCCTTCTCGCCGAGCCAGCAGCTCGCGTTCCACCAACAATAACAGACAGGCATCTGTGGCGTCCACACCTCCGTCAGAAGCCGATCTTCGCACATCGAGGAGGCGAGCACAGAACCGGATTGCACAGCGGACATATCGAGCTCGCAAGGAGAACGCCATCAAGGAGCACGAGCAACGGTCAGCCAAACTGGAGAAAGAAGTGACTGAGCTGAAGATGCGCAATGCCAAGTTGGAGTATGGCATCCACTGCTTGAAGAAGCAGGTTATGGACCTGCAGAAAAGCGTGGGTCTTCCCTCCATATCTTATCCCTTCCCACTCTTATTCCAGCTGATCCTCCCTTGCCAGCCTCGTACTGGTTCTCCCATTGCGCGAATCTGATTGTTTGCCCCCCAAACAGGTCAACTGGTGGAGAAAGCTGGCAAACGAGAACGGGTCGGACTCAGACTCTCCTATTCTGGACGATGGGCTACCACAGCTAGCTGCCTCTGAGTCACAGCCCTCCTGACTGATGCTGGATCCGGATTGTGTGGCAAGCCTACCTTTTCCCTTAAACAGCAATTTCACGTCATGTACCACAGACGGCCGACCGACGTAGAGATCCCGCCCCTTGCTCACACTACCTCCACCACCCTGCGATCAAGGCCATGCGGTTGAAAGCTATACCACAACACGAGCCCCCCACCCTCCTGCTAATCGCGGGCCGCCGGGTGTAAAGGTAATCAGCACAGGGCTGAGAGCATCCGCCACTATAGGAGCACAACCACCTTCCCTCAGTGGTGATGACGAGATGCGGGTGGCCGAATCTGCTCCCGATCTCGTACCGTTCCCACACGCACGCGTATGCGCGCCCTGACATCAGTTGGCTCTTCCTGGGGCCTTGTGATCCGCCCCCCTCTCCGAACACACCACCTCGCGGTTCATGCACGCAAAGGGCCGAAAAGGATCGACCAGAAGGAGTGATGGACATAATCGCGGGTACGAATACCCGAACAGCAGGCAGAATCGCGAGGCTGTATCCGCCTCCCTCTCTCTGTTTCTGGCCCTCTGCAGCAATCGTCACAGCCAAGACAGCCTCGCTCCCTCTTCCTCATTCGTCTTTCTTCCCCCGCCAAGCAGAGGGGGGCGTTCGGCCCGTGGCTGCGGATGACACTAGATCCGTCGTGGAGGGGGTTGGGCTGTTCTGTGTGCGCGTTCAATTCAGTCAATTAATACTGTCTTGTCAAGACCGATACTCGTTATTTTACTTGGCCCTAGTATTGACCACTATGCTCAACAAGGGAAGAAGGAGAGAAAGATACTAGTTCGGATATGAGAGGTATGGGGTACTTCCATAAAAGGAAAGCGTTTGCTGTTTTTTTTTTTTTTTTTTGCTACAGCATATGTAATATGTACCTGTCAAAACGCACGAACGTACGTCTCTGCCGTCTGGCCTGTCTACCCCTTCTGCCCCTTTCTTTTGTTGGGGGAATAATGGGGAAGGGAAGAGGGGGGAGGTAGAAAAAAAAAAGAGACGGCGCCAAGCAAATGATACAAGAAACAAAACTCAATTATTAAGAAAGTTCGTTCATCCACGGAGGGCCCCGAGGAATGTCTCTCTTTTTTCTTTTTTGCTTCTTCTTATCATGTTTCATTTTTTTTTTGCACCGGGAGGAATGGGAGATAACAACAGTAGACTAATCATGGATGAGTGAGAAAACGTACTAGTAGTTTGTATCAACAGCAGAACCAGCAAGAGTAACAACAACACCAGCACCAGCAACAGCAATATCCATAGCCATAGGATGGGAATGAATACCATCCATTGTCCTCGTACTTTTTTTTTTCTTTAACCTAGCAATGTACACAAGTACATAAATCATAATACATAGCCCCAAGCGTAGCTAGCTGTCGATCCCAACTAAATGACTCCCCGCCCCCCGCATGTTATACTACCTACACAGAACTTACCTAAAGAGACTACTACAATAGTACATACGTCCGTGACAGTAAATAGTAATCGAAATGATAATAATAAATTAATTTTTTTCTTTTCTTCTTTTCTCTCATGTCCTTTTGACACATGAAGCAGGTTTCAAGGTTGTCCACACACACACACAAGACAAAATATGAGCTCCCGAGAATTCCCTGTTCCGGTTTAGTGCAGTGTGTGCAATGTAGTGTGGGCCACGCATTACGCATTACGAATACAGGGGCGGGGGGAGGGGGGCCCGGGGGGCTGCAAGAGCGGCAGGTGCGGCAGGGCTAGCTCCTGTTGCTGCTCCTGCTGTTGCCGTGTGGCCATGGTGGCTGAGCGAGGAGATTGAGATTAAGAGAAAGAAAAGAAAGGGGGGGAAAAAAATAAGAATTAATTATTTTGCCGCGGACCGGGACCGGGAACGGGTTGTATGTGTGTGTGAGAGAGAATTGGAGGGCGGGTGTAATTCTGGACTGGATTGGACAATGAAAAATACACGGCACGTTTCCCCCCGCCGCGCCCGCTGTTTGACCCCCCCCTGTCTTCCCCATGATTAATAACCACAGGGAAACAAGAAGAGAAAAAAAAGAAAAAAAAACCCGTGGGTCGACCGACCTGTCGGTGATGCGAAGGGGGGCGATGGGGACCGGGGAAGGGGATCGACGTGCCAAGGATGGGGGCTTTTATTTTGTTTTTTTTTTCTTTTTCAATGCAGGGTGCAGAAGAAAAAGAAAGAAGCGAGAAAAGATCCGGGTTGAGATAAGGAGTGGGGATGGAGGATGGGGGCCGCAGGAGCAGGAGCAGAAGCAGGTGCAGGTGCTGTAGGAGCAGGTGCAGGAGCAAGGTAAGTTACTCTGGCTCGAAGCCATGCCCTTGAGGGGAAGGAAGCAGCCCTGACCAGGTGGGCGGGCAGGCGGGCAGGCAGGCAGGCACGTCACCTCATCCTTCAAGTTCGCTTTCTTTTCAAGTGGAGAGTTAAATGTCCCGACTAGCCTTGTAAACCCCCCAGGTAAACAGACAGAAATGTAGACATGTCCGATGTACTGTGGCACAGTAATAGAAGTTAAAGGCGACTTCGGCTAGGATTAAAATTACGTTATTTAAGGTTAATTTATGTAATGAGCTTATTTGAAAGCTTGACTGGTTATTAATCACCTTGGTACTCTGACTAATTACCTGATCTGATGACTCCTAATCTGACTCCTGATCTTCTGATGACTTAGCAGATGACTCCTGATGACTTGGATGACTCCTGATTACTTGGATCACTCTGATGACTTGGATGACTCCTGATTACTTGGATCACTCTGATGACTTACCCTGACTAACCACCACGTACGCAAACATCCCGGACTACCGGCAGTCATGGGAATTCAATGGAAATTAAGCCAAGTTTGGACTCTCGTAGTAGTAGGAAAACAATCTAGTTATTGGGACTGGAGTACAGCACGTCTATCTAAATTGAACCTCCTCTCTCACAATCTCTCTCCTACCAGATCTCGCCTCTCCCATTTCATGAAAACAATGACCCAAAGCGAAAGAAAAACAATAAAGAAGGGGGCTGTCCATTGATAGCGTGGCGGGGTTATTATTCTGGGCTTTGTTGTGTTTTTTTTTTTCGAAAAAGGGATCTATTCAACAGCGACACGGTTAAACACCAGGCTGTTGGACAGATCGCCCCAGCGGGAGTTCCAGTAATCGCGGAAGTAGTTGTTGCGGGGCACCCAGGGGCCGGAGTCGCCGACCAGGGGCACGTCGCCACGCTCCTCGGCTTTGGAGATGTAAGTCGAGTTGAGGTTGAGGGCGGGCACCTTCTTGATGTTGGCCTTGGGGTCGACCTGTGGGGTGACCGAGGTGGCGCCGCGCTCGTCGGCCGTCTTGACCAGGCGCACAAACAGGTTGGCGGTGGCGTCGGCACCCAGCGTCCACGAGGCGTTGGTGTAGCCGAAGATGAAGGCAAAGTTGGGCACGTCCTGCAGCAGCGAGCCCTTCCAGACGAACTTCTGGCCGGTGCGCACAGGCTTGCCGTCAACGGTGATGGACAGGTGTGCGTCCAGGTTGAGTTTGAGGCCGGTGGCGGTGACGATGATGTCGGCAGGCAGTTCACGGCCCGACGAGAGCTTGATGCCAGTCGGGGTGACGGTGTCGATTGTGTCAGTGACGACGTCAGCCTTGCCGCTGCGCAGGGCGGCGAAGAAATCGCCACCGGGAGTGATGCACATGCGCTGCTGCCACGGGTTGTAGCGCGGTGTGAAGTTGGGGTCGATCTTCTGGCCGGGCGGGAGCTGGCGTTCAACACCCTTGATGAGCAGCTTGCGCATCAGGCCGGGGAAGAGGCGGCAGATGCTGAAGAAGACGTAGGTGAGCACCAGCATACGCCAGCGCATCAGGCGGTACGCCCACCAGGCCGGGAACCAGCGCTTGATTGTCACGTTGGCGCTCTCGATCTCGGGAGGGGCGAAGAAGTAGCTCGGCGACCGCTGCAGCATCGTCACCGACTTGGCTGTGGGCGCCATCGAGGGCACGAGAGTGACGGCCGTGGCGCCGGAGCCAATGACGATGACCCGCTTGTCAGCATAGTCCAGGTTCTCGGGCCAGAACTGTGGGTGGATGACGGTGCCCTCAAATGACCTGAGGCCCGGGATGTCGGCCTCGAGCGGCTCGCGGTAGTCGTAGTAGCCGGTGCCCTTGAGCACCCAGCGCGCGTAGTAGATCTGAGGCTTCTCCGAGTCGCCGTTGACGGTGATCTGCCAGCGCTGCTGGTCCGACTTCCAGTCCAGGGCCGACACATGGCTGTTGAAGCGGATATGCTTGTCGATGCCGTTCCTGGCAGCCGTGTCCTTCATGTACTGCAGGATCGAGGGCGCCGACGCAATGGCATGGTCTTCCTTCCACGGGTCCCAGGGGAAGCCAAAGGTGAACAGATCACTGTCGGACCGGATGCCGGGGTACCTGAACAGCGACCAGGTGCCACCGATCTCATGGCGGCCCTCGAGGATGACGTACGAGGAGTTGGGCAGGCCGGTCTGGATGCGGTAGCCGGCGTTGATGCCAGAGATACCGGCGCCGATGACGACGATATCGACGGTGTTGGAGTCACTCATTGTGGTCGTCTCGTCTGATGCTGTGGGCGAGGAGGAGGAGGAGGAGGAGGAGGAGGAAGCGAATTCGAACTGACACTGGGGGTTCACATGGCTGATTTTAATAATATATCAAGAGCATGTGGAGGCAAACCCGCCGGCGGCTGTGGGGAAGACTAAGGCCTGGTCGACTCCAGCCAGCCGGGCGGACGGCGGCCTCCCATTTGGTGGCGACGGCGGAGACCCTGGCCAGCCTCGGCAGACTCGCGCACCACTGCCATATGGAGCTCTACGGATTCGCAAATAGGGGCCGCCAAACCGGGCGCGGTAGGAGGCATACGACATACGCAAAAGGCCGCCGTGATGATTGGCGCCCGCCAGGGTGTTGCTTGGGAACTGCCCATTGGACGGCGGCGAGTCGCATGTCAAGGCTTTGGTTGTGCCTCGGTAGCGCATGTCTTACGAGGAGACAGACTCTGGCGATCGCCCGTACCATCGCCCAAACCAGGCAAATGAGCGAGACTGACTTTGAGTCGCAATGGATTGGACCAAAGTCTGAAAGCTCGTGATATTCATATGCGCTATGCGCTATGCGCGATGCGCTACACCGCGACCGGCGCACCGCTGGCATCAACCAGGTGCTCCTCTGTCTTGACCGGGCCTTCACCCACACCCGTGCAGATGACACGCGACAGCCCAGTCTTCAATGCGGCCACCGTCTTGGCCTCCAGGCCGTCCTGCTCTTGCGCCGCTGTGATCGCGCGGCCATACTCGCTGTCCCAGCCAGGCAGCGCAGGAATGTAGTTGCGGAAGACGCCGGCCACGCGCGCGCTGTCCTCTTCGAGGTAGTAGATCACCGCGTTCGGGCCCGCGTCGAACGTGTAGGCAGCAATCAGCCGACCGGCTTGGGCGTTAATCTGCTCAACGGCCTTGATCGCCGCTCGGCTTACATCGGTCAGGTACAGGATGGGCGGCCACGAGTCCAGGCAGACGGCATGGAAGGAGTTGCTGTCCTGCATCGTCACACGCGCAAACGTCTCGAAATCCCTGTTGCTGATTGCCTGTTCGATCTCCTGCAGCCGCGGCGGCACGATAGAGCGAAACCGCGCCTCGGCAAGCGTCGACGTTGCAACCGTCGTCTGCATGCCTGCCGTGCTGGGCACGCCTTTCTTGTCCGCACTGACAACCAGAATCAGCGCCCGCATGTTGGGCCAGTGCGACGCAGCTGCCACCTGGTCCGCCACCGAGTCGCTGCCGTCGTCCTGGCTGCCCTGGCGCCAAGCCACATAGCCACCCAGCAGCGAGCGGCACGCCGAGCCCGAGCCCTGGCGCGCAATCAGCGAGAGCTCTGTGGGCGACTGGCGCAGCTCGTAGAGGTCAGCAATCGCCCGTACGAGAGCAGCAAACCCGGCGGCGCTGCTGGCTAGCCCCGCAGCCGTGGGGAAGTTGTTGTTCGACACGATGCGCAGCGGCCACCGTGACAGCGGCGGCAGTGACGGGTCAGCCGCCTCAGCCTCAGCACGCAGCTCGCGGAGACGTCGCAAACATGCCTGCGTCCGGGCACTGCCCTCTATGTTCTCCGCCTGGCCATTGAGTAGCAGCGAGTCTGCGCCAGTAAACGTGGGCGAGGTGGCCGCGGTAGTCAAGGTGCGGAGGGTCTTCTGCGATAGCGTCACCGAGAGTGACGAGTTCGTCGGCAGGTTAAGCTTGGTATCGCGCTTGCCCCAGTACCTGTCGGGGAGGCCGTCAGTGCTGCGTCGAGCTCGAGACACAGTGGTGGGGGGTGGCGGGGGGGGGGCGGGGCGGCTGTGCACCTACACGGCTGCGCTGGCTGGTGGCCTGGCGTACTTACTTGATCACCGCGATGTTAACCGGTGCTGTCGTGCTCGCCCGGTAGATGCGGGCACTCTCATCGGACGCCATGGTGCTGGATGCGGTATCCCACCAACATATTGATGATTCTGATATTATTCACAGGCTAACTCTCTCTAGGACTAGCGCGCAGCCCGAGCTTGCTGACCAACTAACCCTAACCCTAGCAGCTGTAATTCCACTCTTTTCTACCCATTAACTATACCACAGTAGACCATTGTCGAGAAAGCACCGCTCTTCCTCTATCCGCCACGACATTCTGTCTTCCACAATGGGCTGGTGGAAGGCAGACCCTCCCCCTCCCCCTCCCTCCTTGCCCCCGGTTCCCTCCTCCTCTCCCGACCCCTTCCCTCACCCCACGGCAACGAACACCACCAGCGACACTGCTTCCGCCTGCCCCGTTGATGAAAACACCCGGTCGGCCTGGCTACGAGCCGCGCAATCCAACGCTGCCACTGCCACCCCTGCTCCGCAACCCTCCCTCGAATGCTCCTCCGACCGCATCTCACAGTCACCTGTAGTACCCTCCAACCTCCCACCCGCACGACGACCACTATCGACGGACCGCGAAGTCAGTTCCATCCCACGCTCCTTCTCCGACGAGCAGCAGCAACAAAAAAAGCAGACACATACATATCCGGCAACCGCAGCAACAACGCCGCAAACACCCCCCAAATCCAAGCCCGCACTCCCCGCCAACGCCGAGCAAGAAACCGGTCCACACAGCAGCGGCAACTGGATCTACCCATCTGAGTCGCAATTCTACCACGCCGTGCTAGCCAAAAACACTGCCTCTTCGCCGGACGCTCTGTTGGCGTCAATCTCGCACATTGTTCCCATCCACAATGCCGTCAACGAGCGCGCCTGGGCCCTGATCAAGGCGTGGGAGGCACCCTACAGCAGCGGCAGTAGCAGTAGCAGCAGCAACCAGGCCACCATCAGCAAGGCCACACCATCAACGCCAGCTGCGCCCTGCACCGGCCCTAAACTGCACAGCTTTCACGGCCGCGGCGCTGGCGCACTGACGCCGCGGGCCAAGTGGAACAGCTGGGTGCTGGGTTACAAGACGCCCTTTGACCGGCACGACTGGGTCATTGAGCGGTGTGATGGCCAGAAGGTCGAGTATGTTATTGATTTTTACGAGGGCAAGTCTGCTGCTGGTGCTGCCACTACCACCGCCAATACTTCAACAAAAACACAAAGACATGGGGCTCCAAGTCCACCTCAGGCCAATCTAAACTTCTACCTCGATGTCCGGCCAAAACTCAACACCTGGGAAGGCTGGCGCATGCGCATTGAAAAGGGCCTGGGCGTCAAGTGAGAATTTTGATCAAATACGTTTTTGTAAATATAATCAACTCCTGTTCTCTTACAAACTTCATGGTAAATAGAGATATCAAAAGAGGACTGCTATTTACTAAGTTACTTTGGATCAATTTAGTTAAACAAGAAAAAAGCTCATCCCGTTCTCTACGCCTAGGTGTTCCAGTTGAACCATGCACGCTACTGTCCATGTCGACGTCCGCATCCCCCCTCAACAACTCGACCATGCGCTTTTCCTCGGCCACAACAACACCCCCTTTGCCTTTGACCCCTTCTCTTTCCAATGCCAGCCATGGCAAAACAGTGAAGCAAAGGGTTTCAGCACGATGCAGAACAGAAATGAAGGCTCCCCGCCTCCACACAAAACAATGACCGTCAACAATGACACAAGGAAAGCAGGCAAGGTATCGACCATCTGAGCGTATGCAAAAAATATCGTAAGCGGTCGTCAAGTACTGGGATTTTGTAGAATTTCCCCTCGTCAACAGCCGGCTCTTGCCTGTACGGCTTGCCAGCAGTGACCAAGGAATTCAAAGGCTGGGTTAGGCTACCATCTGCCCGTCCGCATCATCGGTTGCTGCTGCTGTTGGTGATGCTGCTGCTCCATGCCAAAGGTACCCGAAAACAGCTGTTGGCGGACGTCCTGTCGATGCAGCTGCTGAGCCGTGTTGCCATGGGCACCGGCATGCAACCAGCCGAGCGCGGCAACCAGCTCATTGTGAGCCTCCTTCATCAGGCCCCGGCTGCGTTCATTGTGCGTCCGAAGCTTCTGCTCCCACCCATTGTATTGCAGCTGAATGCCGCCGCCTCGCTTGCTGGCTTCCTTGATCACCGCCGCCCACGCACCCGATACCTCCTCGTATGCGTTCTGCTTGGCCACATTGTACTGTGCCCGGTCCCACTCAGGCAGGTCGTGGATAATCTGCGTCACCCCGTCCAGGTACTCGAGCGAGACCGATGTCTGTGATTCGTTGGGAGGCAGGAAGTGGGGGGTGAAGTCGGATAGTGCATCAAGAAGTGCATGCCATTGTGGACGCACTCGGTCGTAGCAATAGTCGGACCGTGGATTGGGGTCCAGGGGGAAGGCGGCCATCAGCTTGTCGTGGTACTGCCGCAGCACCTGCAGTGTGTTCTGGATCGACGGCCGTGGCGACAGATGCACAACCTGGTCTTTGATCTCCACATTCCGAGAGCAGAGTGAGGCGAGCACCGACCGCAGAGAGTCCTTGTCTAGTGTCTCCAGGAGCCGATCAACCGACAACGGCCGTCCTATCGAGTTAGGCCGTGCTCGTTTGCGGGAGTGCGGGACCAGCGTGGACGTCAGCCGGGCGTGGGAGAGGTGTGGTGATGTAGACATCTCATCGTCATGGTCAGGGGATGGAGAGAGCGGTGGCGATGGCGACAGCGACGGTGACGCTTTTCGTTTGCGAGCCGAGGATGTTGTGGCAGACACTACAGTCCAGTCAGTGGCAGCCTCATCTCGCCAAGAGGAACACTCACTTTGTCGGGTTGGAGAGAGACGGCTGTGTTCATGAAAGTGTGGCGGTACTGGCGGCGTGGCCAGGCGGTTCATCTTGCCTGGTTGTACTCGCCAAATCCTGGCGGAGGCCAAAGAGCGGTGGTGACAGCAGCAACGTGAGTAACGACAGTGACAGCAAGAACAATGAGAACGACGATGGTGATGCTCGAAGCCAGCCGACCTGCCTCGGGCGGGACCTTTTCAGCTGGAAAGCGGGCGGTGACCAAGACAGTTGGCAGTTGCGCTGTTTGGCAGTTGGCGGTGACTGCTGATCCGTGGGAGCGAATGAGACGCCTTGGCTGAAACTTTTGAGCCTTCGCAGCTTAATAAGCTTAAAGACATAAACATCACGTGGCACACAGCTTGGCATTATTTGCCAAGACACCCCACCTTCATCCCGCAGTATACAAGCAGATGCTCCAGGAGCAGGCCCGCCAATTCGACCCAGCATGCAGGCTTCAGGAGCAGGCCCGCCAATTCGACCCAGCATGCAGGCTTCAGAGTTCATAACCCAGACTAATGATGTGACTAACCATATGGCCATGAATGTCGAAGGGCCATGAATGTCGAAGAGCTACGCACAATCCATCTCTCAAGTCTTGGCAGTCCATGACCAAGCACAAAAAGAGAGACAGAGAGACAACAAAGACCATGACCAAGCAGAAAAAGAGAGACAGAGAGAGAACAAAAGTGATGACTTAATTTGACAGCTTTTGCGCCACTGTCAGGGCTAGGAAAGCAAATATTTGATGGAACGGATCATCATCACCATCACCATTCGAAAGCATAGCTCAGCCAAAGGGGGAAGGCGGGAAACAGGGTATTCCTCACAGATACAGAGACTGTGCAGCGACAATGTCTCTCCTTACCTTGCCAAGTGCGTCCTCGAACCGCTTCTGGAGCTCTTCGCTGCCCATGACCTTGGCGGCCTCGGACATCTGCCGGAGCAGCTCCTCAAGCCGACGGAAGATCCGGATCAAGCTGCCCTCGTAAACGTCCGTCATTTTACTGTCACACAAGGTCAGCCAACCGCACACACACACAATAGGAATTCAGTAGTTGTAGAGATTGTTGGGGGAAGGCAACAGGCCCCTCTTACCAAATGTCTCCAAATGCCTTGCCCTGGGCCCAGGCAAAGACCACGGGCATCAGCTGCCACTTGAAGCTCTGCACGTATTCCTCTTCATTGAGTGCCAGCTTGGACTCTATAGAGACCTTTGCAATTGTGCGTGCCGTCTTCTGGATTTCTCGCAGCGGTCGTCCAAGGTCGTCCGACAGCGAGATCTCCCCGTTGACTTTCTCTTCAAAGACGAAGCAGCTCATGACCGCAGCGATCTGTTCAGCCGTCAGGTCGTTGAAGAAGCGATTGAAGAGCAGTTCGCTCAGCATCAGCTCATCACCCGTGCTGATCTCGCAGGCCACACGCGCCTTCAGCTGGACCACCTCTTCCTCGTTGATGAACTGCAGGCGACGGAGCACACGCTTGCGGCATTTCAGCTCCTCCATCTGCATGATGGCATGGGCCTCCTGGATCTTCTTCTTCAGCTCGCGGATCTTGTCAATCAGTGCCACCTTTTCAGCGTACTCTTGCCACAGTCCTTCCAGTCGCGGCGAGTTGTGCAGCGGGTTAGCCACCAGCCGGGACTCCAGCACCTCGATCTTACCGACTAGCTGCTTGAAGGAATGGTCCTTGATGTTCATCTCGTCGACGGGGTCCAGCCTCGGGATACCGTCAGGGAAGCGCTTTTTGACTTCAGCCAGAGCACGCTGGATCTTGGATCGCTCGCTTGAACTGGAAATTTCCTTGGGTGGGAAGATGCGGAACTTGGAGATGCCGTACACGCATTTTAATACCACTGGCACCACTTCAATCTTGGATTTCTCGTCGTCTCTGGCTGGCCGTACACCCGGCGGCAGCGAGTTGAACGTCTTTGTGCCCGGACTGACTCCTTGGTCAGCCACCTCGATAGCGACATCTAGAACCCATGATTCCTGAGCGCTCAACTGCTGGTCCCTCGAACTCTTGTCGCGGTCGCGTCGGCTGAAGCTGATGACCGGGCCCCAGCCGTAGTCATCCTCGCCATCCTTGACATGTACCAGTCGACCGGGTTGCATGAACTTCAAAGAGAAGTTGGGGTGAATGATGATCATGCGCATGTCATCGGCGTAGCTATTGAGCTGCTGCCGCAGGTCGTAATACGATTTGATCTGAGCTTCGTCTTCGATGTGCATCTTTGCCCTCTGTGCTTCCTTCTCGTGTAGATCCTTCTCCAGATCCGAGACGCTGGCGATATTCTGGAACTGGTGGAAACTTCGCTCTAACATGAACACGGGTGACACACCCTCCACTCGCAGCAGATTGAGAATCATATTGTAGCCGAGGTAGAAGGCTGAGTTCAGCTTGTCCTGCTCGCCGCGTACAATGGTTTTGGCAACGCCAGGTTCCATCTGTTGATCGATCATCATGATCACTATACCACGATCATCCAGACCGCGCCGACCGGCACGTCCAGACATCTGGATGAACTCGGACGGGGTCACCCAACGCATACCCTGGCCATCGAACTTGCGAACACTGGTAAAGACTACCGTCTTGGCCGGCATGTTGAGGCCAATGGAGAAGGTCTCGGTGGCGAAGAGCACCTTGATCAAGCCTTCTTGGAAGAGAATCTCGATCGTCTCTTTCAGAATGGGCAATAGGCCGGAGTGATGAATGCCGATGCCTCGCTGGAGCAAGGGGAGGAGATGGGAGATCTGTGGCAAACTGCGATCTTCCGGGCTTAGAGAGGCCAGTGCACTATCAAACACCGCTTTGACCATGTCCTTTTCTGAATCGTCGTTGAAGGCCATTGACGACATCTGCAGCGCATAGGCCTCGCAATCGCGCTTGCTGAAACTGAACACAATCACAGGATTATATTTCTTCAAGATGATCATGCGCACAATCTTGTAGATGTCGGACGGGCCTTTGCTGGCACCACCCTTGTTCAGCCGCTTGTTCTTGCCCTTGCCTCGCTGGCGGTTATTGGCATCGGCCGGGTCATCACCCTGCTTGTCGGCAATGGCGGCCATGGCTTTTTGGAAGTTGTCTTCGCGGAAGACGCCCTTCTCGTCCACAATCAGATGGATGCCGTTGGCACCGGCAGGGAAGAAGTAGTGCTGCAGCGGCGTTGGGCGGAAGTCGGTGTAGACGACGTGGCAGGGCTGGTTGTGTGTCTTTGTGATCCACTCGGCAAACTGCATAGCGTTGGGAATCGTGGCTGACAGAAAGACGTAGCGGACCTTGTCCGGCAGAAGAATGATGGTCTCCTCCCACACAACGCCTCGGATCTTGTCGCGGAGGTAGTGAATCTCGTCGAAAACGACCCAGCCGACCTCCCGCATGATCTCGGAGCCGCGGTAGAGCATCGATCTCAGAATCTCGGTTGTCATGACCAGACATGTCGCCGTTGGGTTGATGGTCACGTCGCCGGTCATCAGGCCGACATCGCCAAACTCGGCCTGGAATTCGCGATACTTCTGGTTGCTCAGGGCCTTAATTGGACTGGTGTAAATAACACGCTGGTTGTTCTGAATGCACTGGGCAATTGCGTATTCCGCCACCACTGTTTTCCCTGCACTGGTGTGGGCGGATACCAGGACGGATTCATTGCGTTCTATTGAAGCAATCGACACTGCTTGGAAGGGATCAAGCTGGAAACTGTACTCCTTGGCCGGTTTATCTGGCGGCTTGTGCTCTGAGATGGGTATATATGCGTAGTCGGGCGGGAGGGAGACTTGATGCCGCACTTGGTGGGAGAGCACTACCCGTTCTGACTCGGGCGCTGCCTGTAATCCTGCAGATGCGGCTACTTCACGCGACTGCTCCGTCTCGAATGTGTCGGTGACAACTGGCTCGGGCTCGTCGTCAAGACGCAGGCGTTTGGTGCCCGGAAGGTCGTCCTGGCTGCCTGAGCCTGAATCATCATGGTGGGGGGAATCGGGCGATTTGGGCGATTTGGGAGATCGGGGCGATTTTGACAATGATGATCTTATGCTCGCTCCTGGCTGCTCAGCTTCGCCGGGCTTCAAGTCGCCATTGGCCTGTCGCTTTAGTCGCTTCTCTGCTCGGCTGGGTGCGTCGTCTTCGTGAGCCAGCGGAGGAGGAGCGACAGGCTTATCTTGAAAGATATCAAACAGCTCGTCCATTGTGAGGCGACGAGCAATGAGCAAAAGTCGTGGCGATAGATGCGTTCAAACTTTTTGGGGTACGACGACGACGACCTTTTGAGTAAAAAAGTCGGGGACCTAAAGAGAAGGTTTGCCGACGGCCTGCAACCCTAGCGTCTTGGCGTCTTGGCGTCTTGGTCTCTCGGTGGTCTGAATGAGCTTGCCAGCTCTCGACTGACTGACGACTTCCTTACCGCCGCTCAACGCTCTCATTTTGCCAACAACGCGTGTGAAGCACTACGACTGAAAAGTTTGACACCGCCTCCACTTGCTTCCACCCGCTGACTCTCCGAAGATGATCGCCCAATCCGCCATCCGCGCCCGACTGGCGACCCAGCAGCTCGCTCGACGACAGTTCTCTACAACCTCGCAGCGCCTGTCCAGCCCCTATCACTACCCCGAAGGCCCGCGGAGCAACTTGCCCTTCAACCCGCTGACCCGATTCTTCTGGCTGCGATACTGGACCACCATGGGTGCGCACCCCCAACCCATACAAAAAGACTTATGCTCACAGTGCCACAGTTGTTGGATTCAGCCTTCCTTTCGGTGTTGCAGGTAAGAATAATTGCCATATGCTCCTAGGACACTTTGTTGACTCGGTGGCAGTCTACCAAACCCACAAGACCAAGTAGGCTGGTGGTGCCATCTGAAGAGAATTGGTCGGTTTTCTGTCAAGAGCTAGGCAGCAAACGGGATGGACAGCGAGCCTCCGGGGGACCAGCTTCCAAGTATGTACATACAGTGCTTCCACAAATGAGAGACTATTCAAACGGACTGCGACTGTGATGATGACCTGGTACGCTGAGTGGTACGCCCAGTAATTACCGTATTGCCATTAGTTCGGAGGATGAGGAAAGACTGGATGCTGATTGGCTGAGCCACAGACCCACTTTTCACGGGGACACAATTTTGTCAAATAGTTGTGATTGGTGGAGACGCAATCACGTGTTTGTAAAGGTGGAGATTTGAATTGAGTTGAAACTATCTGTCTATCTGCTGCGTTTTCTGCAGGTCTATATAGCTTTACGCGCGCGCGCTGTTGCCGTTCGGGTTTTGAGAAGGCGACGGCAACTGAGGGGCATTATCTGAACGTTGCAGTCGGCCGTTGAAATCTCTGTGGTTCCAGATTGTATTTCCCTCAGTTACGTTGCGGCGTGGCGATAAAACAGAAGAAGAAGCTGTGCCCGAGTGTGGACTAGCGTGGTGCTAACCTAATCCGGCTAGCGTTGCGTGCAGTAACAATTTGGTAACAATTTGGGAGTCACATGATGTTGGATCACGTAATCAGGAGGAAATTGGCGGATGCCACTTTGACA
>QQSL01000076.1:0-91720 GCA_003693665.1 Chaetothyriales sp. CBS 134920
TGAAACAGAATTTGATATCATGTGACTACGCACTAGTAAGGGGCTAAGCCTAATACAACCAGTGCTAATCCTAAAGCAGGACTTAGCCCCGCCAAGTCGGGTGGCGCTGCCACCGTCGTCTCACACTTAAAATTCCAGGTATCGACTGTAAGCCCCAAGACCCCCGGTTCGCTCAGCCTCGCTGCCTGAAACAGGGTCGTTCTCCTTTGATGGGACGAACCCCACCCAGGCGGCTATACTTGAAATGCACGGTAGGCAGCTGTTTTCAGCCTTATGTTGTCATTAACAGCCAGAAGTAAGTATTATTATTCCAGCGTAACCTCTCACCTTCTCAGGCTGCAGCAAGTGCTTGGGTCTTTGCGCCATGTCTCCAGAAAAGGACAATGTCAGGGTAGTGGCGACCTCGGCTGTCGAGATGAATGACACCCAGAAATTGCAGCCTCTGCTTGCCGAGCACGGTGGGACCACGACGTCGTTATGGAAACATTTTGCCAAGGCAATGGCGCGTGTGTTGCCTGCTCCGTCGCTGCGTGCATAGTTGTCACCCCAAAGGTTGCCTGGTATTTGCGGTTCAATCGCCAGCTGGTCCTGATAGGGTTATTCTTGGGCTTGATGGAAATGTGTGTCGAGGATGTGAGAAAGGATGCGTTTCTGTCGTTGGAGAATGGCAGAGGCAGCACACCCGGGCCTAAGAGGCGTCAGAACTCGTGGGCCCTCTTGACACACGACTTTTGGGGCTTGAGCTGGCGCTGGAGGGGGGTGGTTGGGTTTTTCACCCTCCTCCCGCTGGTTCTTGCAATCGGATACAAACAGTTTCTGGGCGGAAATACGACTCGTCAGTTGAGCGCTGGTGAGATTGGGGCGTCAAATGAGTATGGAATCGACTTCCCTCGGGTCGGAACTTGGGCGCCTCCAAACGACTCGATATACCTCCTTCTGACCTCGTTTGCACCATTCCAAACCGCGAGCGAGCAAGGAAAAGGCCGATATCCTACCGAGTTTCCACAGGCGTACGGATACAATACCTTGCTCTTGGGCAACGACTCCGCCGCCATTCTCGACATACCCTCGCAGCAATATATGACCAAGCTCCAAGACAAGTTGGGCGACGGGGACTATTTTGAAATCAGCGCGACGGTAGATGCGTATGTCGCAACCTGGAACACATCGACCCCGTCCTTTGTGGCAAACGACACTCTCTGGGATCAGGCCTTTGAAAAGAACATCGGCATGGGGCTGTCAAGGATAAATCTGTACGTGACTGGTCGCGAATCGCTCGGCATCCTTCCGTTCGACGACGAGGGCACCACCAACCCGCGCATCTTCATCGGCTTCTACTATGACTCGCCATGGGCGGGGATCAGCTCGCACACAAACCGAAGTGACCCAGAGGTCGAACGCTTCCGCCAACGCGCCCAGCTGTACAACCTAAGCAGGCAACGCTGCCAGGGGAAGTGGCAGCTCAACAGCACGAGCATCCTCCTTCTCGCCGGAGACTGCAGCAGCAGCAATTCTTCAGCAGAGCTTCCCAGTCCGGACATCCTCGAACCTCGCATCCTGCAGCCGTTCGAGTACGACATCCTGCCGCCCCTCATGCACACGTACGAATACCTCGTCGACGAAGTCAACAGGATCGATTCGCCCTGGCTCCGTGCCACGTACAGCACCAGCGTGGCAACAATGTACTGGGCCAGAGGTCTCTACATGTTTGACAGGGCCGAGAGTCTAAGACCAGCCCGCTTCAGGTACTCACCGACCGAGGAGGCTGTGGGATGGACAAGGCCCACGTTGCGCAACCACCCCCTCTTGTACACCATTCTGGTCATTCAGCCCGTAGTCGGCTGCATCGCATTTGCGTGTTTGTTGGTTAGGAAACCAGGCGTTCAAACGACGGATCCTGGTGGAGATGATGATACATAGGGGGATGATGTTCTACCAATGGAGATTGCCTTATGCCAAGACCACTAAACGCCTTATGCCAAGACCACTGAACGCCTTATGCCAAGAATACTCTGAACGTGCACAATGCCCAAGGCACCGATCTGTAGTGGCGCAGCTGATGGTGGCTTGTCGAATGCAGCGCCTAGTGCAACGACCCTGGGGCAACCACGGGCTGAATGCAAGTCGGGACAGAGGTGTAATGCCACCAGCGGTGGAATGAAAGAGTGTCAAGCACACCAAGCAATTGACTGGTCTTGGCATTGCACCGGAAAAGGAAGGTAGGGTCGATCAAATCAGAAGGCCCACTTTATATCCGAGACTATACTGTAACTGGACGGCGATCCGAATCTTGTACCCCGCGCATTGAAGAGTGGGAACAGGACGCGAAGAGTCTTCTTTCTCGATGGATGCATGCATGGCATACACACGGCATGATCATGCCATCAATGGATTCAAATGCGAAATGCTAGGCTAACAGAATAGAGGTATTGTCCTCATCGTACATAGAAAGAGCGCAACATCGTTACCCCGCCATTACCCAAGCAGTTAGAATCTTCTAGAAGCGGGGTGAGGCGCCCTGATTGGCTGCACAGCCGCCGTTTGCATTCGTAACGTCCATATGATTATTAATTAATACCGGAGGGGCTTCAACTCGGTCATATTACGCCAACCATTCGTCGGAGTGCGTGATAGCCTGGGAGAGTGCTCTGCTTCATTGGATAGCTGCTGCAAGAAGAATGCGGTTGATTTATAAACAAAACCGGCGACATCATTGCTCCGAGCAACGATTGCGTCTTCTGGTGTAAATGTTAACACATAAGCACTCAATAATGGGTGAGATGTGGAAGATAAATTGACCATTCCCTCTGAACTGACCATCAACCACTCTTCATTATCCTACCCTCTTGAACAATTCGAACAGAAACAACCGTCTTCAACAACAACCATGACTGCTCAAGCCCCCAAGATTGTGTTCGGAACGGCCGGCGTGGGCAACTACCCGCCCTTCAACACCACAGAGACTATTCAACAGGCCTTCCAGATCCTGGAGAAGCACAATGTCAAGAATATCGACACGGCCCAGCTGTATGGCAACTCGGAGAAGACTCTGGGCGAGGAGAAGGCCGGGTCCAAGTTTACGATTGACACCAAATGGGCGTCTGGCTTCAACCCAGCCTTTAGCCCAACAAAGGAAAACATCATCAAGTCGGCCAAGGAGAGTCTTGAGAAGCTGGGTGTCAGCCAGGTCGATGTCTTTTACATTCATGGTAAGCAGAATGCAGAATCCAGGAGCCCGTTGCGTCGGTCACACAGCCTGACGAGTTGAACAGCCCCCGATAAGAATGTGCCTCTGGAAGACACTCTGGCTGGCGTGAACGAGGTGTACAAGAGCGGGGCCTTCAAGCGGTTCGGCCTGTCCAACTTTGCAGCGGCCGATGTGCAGAAGGCGTACGACATCGCCAAGGCAAATGGCTATGTGCTGCCGACCGTCTACCAGGCCAACTACAACCCGATTGCGCGCAAGCAGGAGACCATCCTCTTCCCCACCCTGCGCAAGCTCGGCATTTCCATCTACGTCTACTCGCCGCTGGCCGGCGGCTTCCTGACCAAGACCAAGGAAGACATCGACAAGGGCGCGGGCCGATTCAACGCCAACGTGCTCGGCGGCCTGTACCACTCGCTGTATGCGAGGCCCACCCTGCTCGCCGTCCTGCCCAAGTGGGCCAAGATTGCCGAGGATGCCGGTGTGTCCAAGTCGGAGCTGGCCTATCGCTGGGTGGCGTACCATTCCGCGATCAAGAAGGAGGACGGCGATGCGGTCATTGTCGGTGCCAGCAGCCCCAACCAGCTCGAGCAGACCTTGACCGATTTGGAAAAGGGCCCCCTGCCCGAGTCGGCCGTCAAGGGCATCCAGGAGATCTGGACCGAGATCGAGCACGAGTCTCCCGTAGACAACTATCACAAATAAGCATTTGGACCAGAACAGCGGCGGCGTTGAGTGAAAGATTGGCCATAGAAAGGAGCCATATACAAGGCCTTATTCCCCCCCCGACTTCTTACTTTTTACTTCCTCTTCTTGCCCATGCCCTTTGCATTCGCAGCGGCAACCACGGCGCCGTCGCCGTCTTCTTCATACTCCTTGCCTTCATTGACGTCCTTCTTCCTCAGCGTGCCGACGCCCATCCTGACCAGCTCCTGGTCGTCGACCTCGCTATCCTCGACATCGTAGAGCATGGGCAGCACAAAGCTCTCTTCGACACCCTCCTTCTTGTCCACGGTCAAGACATCGACCTCTTCGTCCTCCCTGTCCTTGCGGCGCTTGTCGTGCTCGACGTCCGGGTAGATGTCGAACTCGTCCTCGCGCTCAATGTACTCGACGTTTTCCGTCACCTCGGTGAAGTCGGGCGCCAGGGCCGACCACTTCTGCTGCGGCTCGGTGCCCCAGATTTGGATCGATCCGGTTTCGATCGAGGTGCATGCCAGGATCGGGCGCGACGGGTGCCATTCGATGATGGCCGGCTCGTGGCTGGCCTCGAGGATCCGCAGCAGCGAGTTGGTGCGCAGCTCCCAGATGTAGATGTCCCGTTTCATGTACGTGCTCGCGGTCACGTAGTCGGCGTGGAGCGACGCTGTTGTCGCTGTGGATGATGACGAGGTCGGTGAGATGGCCGCGTGGTTCCACCGCAGGCGATTGACGAGATCTTGGAATTTGTGCTCGACAGACAGGTACAGGGTTGACGGGTCAAGGTGCGAGGAGGATGGGGTGTTGGACGAATCTGGGTCATCACCGGCGACCGGTGCCGGCGGATCGTGAGCGGTGGCAGATGGCTGAGGGTCGGGCGAGGAGATGGCTGGAAGCAGGGAAAGGTCGGGCATGTTGATGACACGGATGATGCGGTCGGTTGAGTTGGCAAGCAGCTGCCGGCCACTGGAGGTCAGGCGAAGGAGGGAGAAGAGGCCGGTGCTGATCTTAGAGGAGTGGATGATGCGCCGTGTGGCAGTCTCGATTATGTTGATGAAGCCCTTGCTCGTGCCCGTGATGATGTGGTTGCCATTGGTGGAGAAGATGGCAGACGTTGTGGCCTGCTTAGACTCCGAGGGCAAGCCAGTGTCTGATAGCGGTGCGGTGGGGAGACGGTGGTGGATGGCGATGGGGTCGGTGATGTCAACGAGGTAGGGTTTGTCTTCGAACAGCGAGACGACGAAGAGGAATGCGTTGTAGGGGTGGAGTTCGGCTGTGTAGATGGGAGCCTCGAATTTGGCACTTCGAAGCCGAGTTTGCGTAGCCAGGTCCCACAGCGTGGCCCGGCAATCTTGTGATGCTGTGAGCAGATAGCGGCCGCATCGTGACCAGCTGTGACGCCGTCAGTCCTCTCCTCATTGCCATCGCCAACGACAGGAAGCGCTTGTCACGTGACTGGATCCAGGGGCTGCAGGACTCCAAGGCAAGAAGAACAAGAAGAAGAAGAAGGAGCATACCTCAGACTCTGAATTTGTTTCCAATGGCCATGAAGCTTCATTGCAACGCCCATGGTCTCCATGTCCCTGCTGGATGTTAGTCATATGGCAGGACGTGACCAACTAAACGCAGAATCGGCCGAACGCATGGAGAGCAGCGAGGAGCGTCGATTGTGCACACACCAGATGACGACTTTGCCATCAACTCGGCCTGAGGCCAAGTAGTCGCCTGTGCGACTGAACCGGAGGGTAGTCGCATGTCCAGATCCTGCAAATACAGTCAATTGCACATCCTGTCGCCAGGCGGTCACATGACTCGCGAGACTAATACTGACTGAATTCGCCAATGAGCGCGTCGGGAGAGTCTTGGGCTAGTTGGAAAGGGTCTATCAGCGCCAAATTCATGACGTTCCGCAGGGGTGTTGTGGTATGTGCCAAACCATACAAATGCCATAGCGATTGACAGAGACGACTTGAGAAAGGCGCCAAGACGCGTGATTGGTGTCCATTGCAACCCCCTACCTCACTGATCAAGCCCTCAGATTGAGGATCTTGAAGAGTTTTGACAGGGACATTGCCTCACCATCGCTTATGTATTCATCTTACATTTAGCACACAAGAACAAGGCAGCTCTTTGTCAGTATAATGGGTGCTTCAAGGCAGTCTGACCAATCATATCCATTCAGTCACATGCCAGGTGGCGCTATGCCAGTTTTGGTCGAGGCTGAATATAGGAATTGTGTACTGTGACACAGTACAGGCAACCTGAGGTGGTCAAGTCTGAGCTAACAAAGACCCCCATGGTCGTTACAGCAATGATGCCGTCCACCCCTGCCGAGACAGATGCACGGCAGCCTGCTCAACGGTTCGTTCCCCTAGGCCACGGCGATGGCCAGCCCAAGTGTCCCAAATCTTCTGTAAGCTATCGGCCCCGAGACTTATTGATGAGTGGCATTACCGCACTCTCCCAGTACTTGTCGCGCTTGCGAATAAACTCATCTCTCCGAAAGTTAGTTTGCTCGCGCGCCTCGACATCCCATCCGCATTCGATGTAGATGTCTTTGATCTTGCGCGTTGCAGCCCAGATATCATAACCAAGCAGCCACCTCTTTGTGTCGAACTCGGTGTAATCCTCAGGCAGTTTGCCGCCGTATTCAGAGAAGCATTCTGCATTGAAGTCCATGTACTGAGGAGTTCCAAGACTAGAATGACAGCAAGTGGTCTGTTGTTAGAGCATTCGGATCAGACTCAGAGCAAGACAGACATACTAGTTGAGTGACCGAAGATTCTCAATTATATTCCCAATTACTTCCCGTGGTGGCTGGGCTTGCACATGAAAGTAATCAGTCCTCCCTTCAGGCCCAGCCATCACATCCCAGGCTGTCACAAGTTCTAAAATAGAGTGGTTAGTCATCGGTTGATAGATCTGCGGAGATGGTATAAATGGAAGAAACAGAAACTCAACTCGTCTTGACATCATAGATCAACTCAATCCCAAACAGCTCATTATGTGTCAGTTTGAGTGCAGTTGGCGGCATCACTCTACCCTCAAGCATCTGGCGCCATCCCTTGAAGTAGTCTTTATCCAGATCTTGGCCATAGTAGGTGATGGGAAAGGCACTGGGAAGCAGCTCAAGCCTCGTCTCATACTCGCTGACAACAAGATATGGCAGAGCGTAGAGCAGGTCAACGACTTCCTGTGAGAAACCCGCTGCAAGAGCAGCCTCACTGGCGATTTCATACGGTGGATGTAGGCCTGTGGCAGGATCTGGTAGTATAATCCGATGTGAAGCAATGGCGCCGCTTGTGGTTAGAAGAGTGTAAAGCTCGGTCAGGGCCGAAACGATCTCCGTGTGTGGTGAAGGAGACATAGTTCCATCGTCTTGAAAGAGACATTACCGTCTTGCGCCTGCAGTCTTATATTATGGGAGGGCCAAGGCTCTGTGTGACTGGCTGCCTCAGACAGCGGTAACACCACAGGCTGGGTACAATGCAACCTGAACAGTGTATGACAATGGACCAGCTGATTACTATATGGCAGCATCCCTTTTGACCTTCTGGTTGACTCGGATTCGCTGTATCCTTTGTCAACCAGGCTGCTCTTCACTGCCCACCTTCTTGTAACTTCCAGGATGGATAATAGATCCCTCTGCCACTGCTTTCCAGATACACATACAGTCATATGTGTCTGACTGTTGTCTTGTCAGCTGAATTGTCCCCCCTTTGTGCAACTTCATTGCAACTTGTGGAACTCCTGAACAATGGGTGTCACATGAGTTAGGAACCTAAAGAGGCAGGGCCTCGAGTCAGCATATAATCAGGTTTATGGCCTGTAGTACAGCCCAGCAATTCTAGTGGACTTCTCCCGAAATGACGATGATGACCGCTCCAGTAGTCACTTGACTCGAATGGTTAGGAAACAGTTGCACGACGTTCAGGGGACAAGAACGAAAACAGACTAGTTTGTTTGCGGCGCGCTAAGCTACTAGCGCAGGTCTGGGCATCTTGGCGGCAGCGCTCAAGAAAGAGGGTGCGCCTTCTTCTGAAATTTCTGCCCATTCTTCCTACTCGACCGCTCCCCCTCGACCATCTCCCCTGCCACCACGATCATCGACAGGCAATCGCGCGACCGATCGCGACATCGAACGTCGACACGGAGATTATTTCGCAGTAGTTTTTAGGTGTCAAAACGCGAAATTGGAGGAGACCGCAGCAGGGCGCCAGTTTTGGGGCTGGCCCGTCCAGGGCGAAGGTCGAGCCTGGCCACTCTGCGCCCTCGCGCTCCTTCCCCGCGCACCACCCGTCGCAGGCCCCGCGGCCGTGCCATAGTGTGATCAAATTCCAGATTCACATCTTCACATCGTCTCATAAGGATAACTGATCGCGCGGCCACGATGGCGAACAACGCAGCCCGCTATGGCTTCCCAGCCTCGTCTGCCACGCTGCGACAGGTCAAGGAGATCCAGTTCGGCCTCTTCTCTGCCCAGGAGACGGAGCGCCTCGCTGTCATCGACATCGAATATCCAGAGACGATGTATGTAGCACTCTCTCGTTTCACTGCTCTCGTGTCGCAGCTTGAAAGGTCTAATCAGTCCACAGGGATGAGCAGCGAATTCGAGCGCGTGAACGCGGCCCGAACGACCC
This sequence comes from Chaetothyriales sp. CBS 134920, assembly GCA_003693665.1. Classification (NCBI taxonomy): domain Eukaryota; kingdom Fungi; phylum Ascomycota; class Eurotiomycetes; order Chaetothyriales; family Domatiomycetaceae; genus Domatiomyces; species Domatiomyces catenatus. The sequence goes on from QQSL01000076.1 coordinate 8,545, forward strand.
TCATCTAGGTACTATCGACCGCAACTTCAAATGCGCGACGTGTGAAGAGAACCAGGACGTCTGCCCAGGCCACTTTGGTGTCATCAAGCTGGCCCAGCCCGTCTACCACTACGGCTTCCTGAGCAAGGTCAAGAAGCTGCTTGAGACCGTCTGCCACAACTGTGGCAAGATCAAGGCTCCAGATGTAAGACGCGCTTTCGCGTTTTGTGTATGACACGCTCGGCTAACCCACCACGACACAGGGCCCCGACCTCAAGGCTGCTCTCCGAACGCGCAGCCGCAAGGACAGATTCGAAAAGGTGTGGCGGCTGAGCAAGCCCGTCACCATCTGTGCCGCCGACCCCCCCGAGGACGCCGAAGGTGAAAGCAAAGACAAAGAGGTTGTTAGACATGGCGGTTGTGGCAACGCACAGCCAGCTATTCGCAAGACTGCGTTGAAGCTCATGGCCCACTACAAGAGAACAAAGGGTAGCGAAGACGACTCGGGCTCTGACCCTGCACCACAGCGGATTTGGCCCTCTGACGCGCTCAACGTGTTCAAGCTGATCAGTGAGGAAGACTTGGACAAGATGGGTATCAACATCGACTACGCTCACCCTGAGTGGATGATCCTCACCGCGCTGCCTGTGCCCCCGCCTCCTGTGCGACCCAGCATCAGTGTGGACGGAAGTGGCCAAGGCCAGAGAGGTGAAGACGATCTGACATTCAAGCTGGGCGACATCATCCGGGCCAACCAGGCCGTCATGCGCTGTGAGGTCGACGGTACGCCCGATCACATCAAGCACGATCTGATGGACCTCTTGCAATACCACGTCGCAACGTACATGGACAACGATATTGCCGGCCTCGACCGTGCTCAGCACAAGAGTGGTCGGCCGATCAAGTCGATCCGTGCTCGTCTCAAGGGCAAGGAAGGCCGCCTGCGCCAGAACCTGATGGGCAAGCGAGTTGATTTCTCTGCGCGAACGGTCATCACTGGTGATCCCAACCTTTCGCTTGACGAAGTCGGTGTTCCCAGAAGCATTGCGCGAACCCTCACCTATCCGGTCAAGGTTACCGAATGGAACCGCGACAAACTGGGCGAGCTGGTCCGCAACGGCACCGAGACCTGGCCTGGTGCACGCTATGTGATCCGAGACGACGGCGAGAAGATCAACCTGAGCCGATCCAAAGGTGACTTCACCCTGCAGGTTGGATGGACTGTTGAGCGACACCTCCAGGACGGCGACATCATCCTCTTCAACCGTCAGCCCTCGCTGCACAAAGAGTCGATGATGGCCCATCGAGTCCGGGTCATGCCATACTCCACCTTCCGCCTCAATCTGTCAGTCACCTCTCCCTACAATGCTGACTTTGATGGCGACGAAATGAACTTGCACGTTCCACAGAGTGAAGAATCCAAGTCTGAGCTGCGCAATCTCTGCATGGTTCCTCTGAACATTGTGTCTCCCCAGGGCAACAAGCCGTTGATGGGTATCATCCAAGACAGTCTTTGCGGCATCTACAAGATTACTCGCCGAGACGTCTTCCTGACCCGCGATATGGTGATGAACATAATGATGTGGGTTCCCGAATGGGATGGGGTGATTCCCACTCCTGCTATCATCAAGCCTCGACCCCGCTGGACGGGCAAGCAGATGATTAGCATGATCCTCCCTCCCCACCTCAACATGGAGAGAATCGAGTCCAAGGAGAAAGACCGCTTGCTGCCGTTCAAGGACGATGGCGCACTCATTCTCGGCGGAGAGCTCATGTTTGGGCTATTGTCTAAGAAATACGTCGGATCTTCCTCTGGTGGTGTGGTGCATATCACCTGCAACGAATTCGGCCCGGATGTTGCCATGACCTTCTTCAACGGTGCCCAGAGAGTGGTCAACTATTGGCTTCTTCACAACGGCTTCAGCATCGGAATTGGCGACACCGTGCCCGACCTGGAGACGGTTGGCAAAATCCAGGCGGCAGTCGACACCCAGAAGGAGGTTGTTGCTGAAATCTCCAAGATGGCCTACGACAACGAGCTTGAGCCGGCTCCTGGCATGACGGTGCGCCAGACATTCGAAAGCAAGGTGATGGCGGCGCTCAACAAAGCTCGTGACACGGCTGGTAATGACACCCAAGACAGCTTGAAGGATCTCAACCATGCCGTCCAGATGGCTCGATCTGGGTCCAAGGGTACTACTATCAACATCGCTCAGATGACTGCTCTCGTCGGACAGCAAGCTGTCGAAGGCAAGCGTATTCCCTTTGGCTTCAAGTACCGCACCCTGCCCCATTTCGCCAAGGACGACTACTCGGCGCCTTCGCGTGGCTTCGTCGAGAACTCTTACCTGCGAGGCCTGACCCCGAACGAGTTCTTCTTCCACGCCATGGCCGGTCGTGAAGGTCTGATTGATACTGCGGTTAAGACGGCCGAGACTGGCTACATCCAGCGCAGACTTGTCAAGGCCCTGGAAGAGGCCACGGTCAAGTACGACGGCACTGTCAGAGACTCGCACGGAAATGTGATTCAGTTCATCTACGGCGAAGACGGTCTGGACGGATCACACATTGAGAATCAGCCAGTCGATTTCATCACCCAGTCGGATGATTCCTTCTACGCCCGCTATCACGTCGACATCATGAATGACGAGGACAAAGACTTTGGCGGCAAGTTGCTTCAGTACAAGAGCCTGGTGGGTGACACGGCGCTCCAATCGCTCTTCGACCAGGAGTGGGCTGCTATGAAAGAGGCCCGAGAGTTCTACCGCGATATGGGCAAAGGCAAGGACGAAATGTTCCAGCTGCCTCTTAACATTGCCAGAATCATCAACCAGGCACAGAAGAATTTCAAACTGCGCAAGGGCGACACAACAGATCTCGATCCTCGCCATGTCATCACCAGTGTCCGCAGTCTGCTTGATCGTCTGAGTGTGGTGCGAGGCGACAGCACGATGGCCAAGACGGCACAGAACAACGCGACGCTGTTGATCAAAGGCCAGATTAGATCCAAGCTGGCGTTCAAGAGACTGGTCAACGACCATGCTCTGACGACGATCGCCTTTAACAACGTGATCGGGTCCATCGAGCAGCGCTGGGTGAATGCTCTTGTTGCTCCCGGTGAGATGGTCGGCGTGTTGGCTGCTCAGTCCATTGGCGAGCCGGCGACACAGATGACACTGAACACGTTCCACTTTACCGGTGTGTCGGCAAAGAACGTCACTCTTGGTGTGCCTCGTCTCAAGGAAATCCTCAACGTGACACCGAACATCAAGACACCATCCATGACCGTGTACATGATTGGGACGCCAAAGTTTGACCAAACCGCCGCTTTGGATCTCCGAAGCAAGATCCAGCACACCAACTTGCGATCGGTGACCGAGACGTGTGAACTCTGGTATGATCCTGAGGTGACTCAGACCGTGATCGAGGAAGATCAAGAAATGGTGGACGCGTACTGGATGACCGAGAACCCTGATGACCACCATGCGTCCTCGCACTCGAAGTGGCTTCTCCGCATCGTGATGAGCCGAGCGAAGCTGCATGACAAGCGACTCAACATCATCGATGTGCTCAGCAAGATCAAGCAGAATTTTGGCCAGGATGTGCACGCGATCAACAGCGATGTCAACTCGGACCCGGTGATTCGGCTTCGCCTGACAAGATCGAACGAGGAGAAAGACGAAGAGGAGGTGGGCGAGTCACGCGGCGATGACTATGTATTGCGCCGCTTCCTCAACGAGATGCTTGACAACCTGACCTTCCACGGTGTGCCGGGTGTTGAGCGGGCCTTCTTGGACAGCAAACCAAGAGCGTTTCGGAATGCAGATGGGTCGATTGATGCCAGCGCTGAAGACCCACGCGGCAAGGAGAATGTGCTTGAGACTAGTGGTTCTGCATTTGCAAAGACTTTGTCTATTGAGGGCGTTGATCCCACCCGACTCTACACCAATCGCTTCACCGAGATCCACGAGGTGCTGGGCATCGAAGCGGCGCGAGCGGCAATCGGACGAGAGTTGACACAGGTGCTGTCGTTTGATGGTTCTTATGTCAACTATCGACACATGGCCATCCTGTGCGATGGCATGACCTTCCGTGGTCACGTCTCAGCCATTTCGCGCCATGGTATCAACAAGTCGGACAACGGGCCCTTGATGCGCTGTTCCTTTGAGCAGACGGTCGAGATCTTGTACGACGCCGCTGCCAACGGTGAGTTGGACGACTGCACTGGTGTTACCGAGAACATCATCCTTGGCCAGCCAGCACCGGTGGGAACGGGCCACATGGACATCCTGCTTGACCAGAACATGCTGCTGAACGTGCCCGACAATGCGCGGCTGGGTCTCGGCGGGGCGGTTGGGATCAAGTCACAACAGCAACTGCTCGAGGGTGCAGCGACACCGTACGGTGGTGGCGACTCGCCGTATATCGACAACCGCACTGGCTCTCCCGACTACACGGCCAACTTCTCTCCGATCGCGAACACGGATACAGATGGTCCCCATGGGTTCTCGGAGTACAATCCAGGCACCGGCTTCGGCAGCATGTCGCCCTACGGACGCAGTCCAGGTGCTTATTCTCCTGCCAGCCCAGGCTTTGGCGGCCGTACCAGCCCAGTGTCACCTGCCTATTCTCCTGGTGGTGCGCACATGTACTCGCCCAGTTCTCCGATGTTTGGTGGGACCAGTCCAGGCTTTGGAGCAACCTCGCCTTCGTTTTCGCCGGCCAGCCCGGGCTTCACCCCAACGTCGCCGGCATATTCTCCTACGTCGCCAAGCTACAATCAAGCTTCGCCCACCTCGCCGGCCTACTCGCCATCGTCGCCCAACTATTCGCCAACCAGCCCAGGCTACTCTCCAACCTCGCCCAATTACTCGCCGACTTCCCCAGCATTCAGCCCGACGTCGCCAACGTCGCCGACTTCGCCGACGTACAGTCCTACTTCTCCCCAGTACAGCCCGACAAGTCCGGCCTACGGTGGAGGAAGCAAACAGTCGCCGACCTCTCCCAACTACTCGCCGACATCACCCACCTTCAGCCCGGCGAGCCCAACGTCCCCGACGAGCCCGGTGTATTCGCCAACAAGCCCGCAGTACAATGCTTCACCTCGAAGCCCCGGTGCCTACCCACGCAATGGGCCGACTAGCCCACAGTACTCGCCCAGCAGTCCCGCGTACTCACCAAGCTCGCCCAAGAAAGGCAACGACAACTAGGAGTGGTTGTCGCTGTCTGTGTATCAAAACCAACAAACAGCTTTTCATCACTGGCTCTAGGAGGATCTACCTATGATGGAAGACAAGATGGATCCATTCAGTTGACCTTCTGTCTCGAAGCCATCACGTGGAAGATTGGCCTGGACAATTTTCTTTTTGTATTTGACGGCCCGAGGAAAAATTTGGCACACACGGCCTTTTCAAAGACCTTTTGTTTTTTCAAACCCATTAGCGACGGCGTAATGTGTTTCCTTCTGGACTCCAAAGGATCTGATTTGGGATGGGGCCGGACGGGTTGCTCTCGTGGTCAGCACGGGATTAAGTTGAGGGGAGATATGAAGGGGTGACAAGGACAAAATTGCGATGCACGGGGGGTGATTGACAAAGAGCCCACAGACGAAGAATGGCCGAAGGTGTGAAGGAAGGAAGAATCGAGGTGCTATGTGCTTGTTTTACTACACCGTCCTGAGGGGACGATAGAGACTGACTACTGGCTGACTTTGACGTCTGGGATTTGCATTCGCTCGTGTAGCAAACTTATTATTAGTAAATGGCAGGCCCGGCCGGGGCTGTGCAAAGCAGAATTGATAAAATTGGGGAGAAATGATTCAAGTCTTTTGTGTAGAGATGGATATCACTCAGTGGGTTGAATGGGACTGTACTTGTCGACGTACTAGTAGTACCGTTACTTGATTGTAGCTTCTCAGGGGCACAGCCCCGTTAAATAGCGCACTCCTCTACGCTATTCCTCCTTGAGCCTAGTACTAGTGGGGCCTTTTCATACGACAGTACTGAGTTGGAAAACAGTTGACTGTGTCCCAAAGGGGCAGCTTTGCCGACGAGGCTGTAATTCCCCTCCGCCCTCAGCAACCATTGACAGAGGGAGGGCGCTCGAGAGCATCAGCGTGCGATGCCCATGACTGAGCATGCTCGCCGCAAGAGACGCCGGCTGGCCCCGCCTGAGCCCGGGCCGTATGTGCTGCGGCCGGTACTCGACGACATTGCCCTGGCGGCAGACGAATCGCACGGCCAAGTGTCGATAACATGCGTCGAGTTCTGGGGTAAGCTGCTCCCTGTCTGACTGCTGTCTGTGTGCTCACTCGGGTCGGTCTAGATGGCAATCTTTACATTGGCACCTCGGCCTCTGAGATAATCCACCTGGTTGTTGTGCCTGCCGCCGACGATGACGAGGCCGATGCCGACTCCTCTCCCCCCTCTTACATCCTCGCCTCGCGACTGCGTCCCAGCGGCTACGACAGTCAACACGATGCCCTCGGCCGCAGAGGCGTGCGTCAGCTCCTGGTCCTGCCCGGCCCGGCAAAGGCCTGTGTGCTTTGCAACGGCACCGTGTCCTTCTACTCGCTGCCGGAACTCACCCCAGCCTTCCAGAACCCCAGACGGGAGCTGACGGGCGTGCAGTGGATTGGTGGCCTGGACGAGAATGGCGAGCGAGATGATCAAGAGCCCGTGGTGATGATAGCTGCCACAAGACGCATTCTCTTCGTCAAGGTGGGCGAAAAACTGAAGCCGGCGGGAGGCAACGTCGAGTATCCGGGCTGTCTGAGGGCCTGCCGGCGCGACGGGATTGTGTGTGTGGCGGACGGCACGGGCTATAGTCTCCTTGACGTTGAACATCAGCAGAAGGTCTCGCTATTCCCCATTTCCTCGTCTTCGACATCGCCACCGCCTGAGCCCGAGACTGGCTTCCCAGTGCCAGCACCCGCTTCCTCCATTGGGCAGCAGACCACAGCACCCGTTCATTCGCGCAGCACAAGCCTGGGAGACTCTCTCATGGGCCTGCCTGATCGCAGCCAGAGCCCAAAGCCGCCATCAGACGAGAGCACACCAAGCCGGCCGCGTTCATCAACCGAGTCAAGACTTTCGGCGGCCCATCCGCCAGCGCCTCCTGCAAGGTCAGCCTCGCTGCTCAGGCCGCATGTTCTATCGCCATTTCCAACAGAGTTCATGCTGACGACAGGCACGGGCCAGGCAGAGCCAGGCGTCGGGATGTTTGTCAATCTCGATGCAGATGTGGTGCGAGGCACGGTCGAATTCTCAGCCTATCCGGAGTCGATATTAATTGATGATCTATCTGCTGCCGGTCACGGCCCTGCTGGTGCATCTGCTCCTGCAGAGAATTCGTTGGAAATAGTCGCACTTCTTCACCGTACCACCAACGGCACCCACTCCTTGGGAATTGAGATACAACAAATGCCAGGCACAGCGCCGGCCGCGCCAGATCCTGCTGTGTGGCTACCCATTCCTTCGACGCTCGGCGATGGTCAAAGTCGCGGCCTGGCCAAAATCGTGGACGCTCAGCAGCATTCCTTCTCCTCGGTGATAGACCTACTACAGGCTGTGCCGGTCCGAGTGTCAAAAGACGGTACTCTGTCACACTACACAGACGCACCACATGATCCACGTACAAGTTCTGCCGTGGAGCAGGTGGAGCAGGAGAAGGCTCTGTTCGACACCGACCCAGCCAGCGTATCAGTCGACTTGCTCAAGAAGCGCCGCATCGAGGAGAGATCCTTTGTTGCTCGATTTGATAAGATTTCCACTCGGCTATTGCTGTTCAATGGCTCAGGTCTGTGGCAGATCTTGCCAAACCCGCTGCTGATGCAGCTAGAAGCCCGACTGACGGCTGCGACGCACGACGACGAGCTGGCCAGGATCGAAGCCAAAAGATTGACCCAAGTCTTGACCGAAGTCAGAGCACGAGAGGTGAGCAACGAGCTTGACTTCCTAACGCTCAACTACATCCGGCAGAAGGCAAGCCTGCTTCTCTTCCTGCACCTCCAGACTATTCTCGGCTCGGCTTCTGAGCTTGCCAGTCAGCAGTCAGCCACAGAAAGTGCGCTGCATGAGGCCGGCCTGGATCCGAGAGTTGTGCTTCTGTTGATTCCACCTCTGGCCGGGGAAGTCAGCCAGGGTGCGCAGGGCATTTGGTTGCATCAGGGCATCGTTGACGCTGCTGAAAACTTCAAATCCCCAATCACCGCCTTCACATCTGCCCCGGTGGAGTTTTGGATCATGATCCGACACTACCTGACTCTGTGGCAAGAAAAACGCGGATACGCCAGCATTACTGACGAGAAATTGGTCTTTGATTCGGTTGATGCGGCCTTGCTGCACACATTGCTCCATTTGGAGAGAGCTCTGCCTGCGGGCAGTGGTGTCCAGGCGTCGGCACGAGCCAAGCTGAACAATCTGATTGACCACTGGAGAGGCGAGTTCGAGGTGGCGGCAGGGCTACTCGAACGACATCAGCGACTCTACCTCCTGAGCCGGCTGTATCAGAGCAGGAAACAGGCGCGGGAGGTGCTGCGCACCTGGCGAAGGATCGTGGAAGGCGATGTAGACATGGAGTACAAGGCCGACTCGGGCGAGCTGGAGCTTCAGATCAAGCGCTATCTCTGCAACATCCGAGATGGATCGCTGGTCCAGGACTACGGCATCTGGCTTGCCCAGCGCAATCCCGATCTGGGAGTCCAAGTGTTTGCAGACGACGCCAGCAAGGTCAAATTCGACCCGCAGCAAGTCATCGGCCTGCTCAAGCAGTTGGCTCCCGATGCGGTCCAGCGCTATCTCGAATTGCTCGTGTTTAGCAAGCACCTGGACCAGTACTCGGATCACTTGGTTGGCTACTATCTCGACTCTGTACTGTCCGTGCTCGAGTCAGACAAAGCAGCACGGGAGTCGCTGGCTCAAACATACCTCACTTACCGTGCCCTTGGATCCCCCAAGCCCACCTATTTCAATTTCATTCGAGACAATGCGCCCCCTGAAGGCTGGTGGCAGTCTCGACTGCGCCTTCTCGAGCTGCTCGGCGGCTCTGCCGGCTACGCGGAATCGACGACGACGGCGACAACGACGACGGCGACATCCAAAAAGGAGGTTGCCTACTCAGTACCCGAAGTGCTCGAGCGCCTGGCTCCATTTTCCAAGTACCTCGTCTCAGAATCAATCATCCTCGACGCCCGGCAAGGCCGCCACAAAGAGGCTCTGCGCCTTCTGATCCATGGCCTGGCTGACTACGACACAGCTGTCCGGTACTGCTACTTTGGCACGCCCTCACCGGCCGCAGGGACAATTGATGCGTCGGAACTGCCGCCACGCGAGCTGCAAGAAGAACTCTTCGACTTTGTCCTGCACGAATTCCTCCAGATTGAGGACCAGGAGGAATGCATTGAACGCACCAGCCAGCTGCTGGGCAACTTTGCCACCTGGTTCGATCCCCTGAAGATCCTGCTCGACATTCCCGCCGATTGGAGCGTGGCCACCCTGTCCGACTTTCTGCTTCGGTCATTCCGCGCCTCAACCACGAAGCGAAACGAAGCCGTGATCATCAAGGCCTTGAGTGCCGCGCAGAACCTGCAGATTCAGGCCGACTTTGTGGCTGCATGTGAGAAGATCGGGGCCACCATCGAGGCCGAGACGACAGCTGTGGCGGCGCCACCGAGGGATGATGGAGATGGAGACGATGACGGCGGACATGCCATGTATGACCATGGGCTTGTTGTGTCATGAAAAGGAAATCAAAGCGGCAGGCATATTGGAAGAAAATTACTACTGATGCATGTAAGACAGCCATCAAAGCGCCAGTGCTCAAAATCTATCATCCGCGGTCGTACGTCGTGTTTGTCGTGTGGTGTGGTAAGATCAGTGGTGTGGTAAGATCAGTGGTGTGGTAAGATCAGTGGGTGTTTGGTGTGTGTGTGAAGATCAGAGGGTGTGTGTACAGATCAACAACATCGTTTGGACCTGGTCCCCGGCGGCCTGAAGACATCGGCCCATTCATTGAGCATGATCCGGCCGCCTGCGCCGCCTTTCTTCCTGCGCCGCAAGGAGCCATCTTCAGCAGGGCCAGCGGCGCCGCCAGAGCCAATGCCGTCCCAGCCGGCCACATCGCCATACTGGATGCCACTGCGCGGGTCGTCCGGGTCGATTTCGCCCAGCTCGATCTTGGTCAGGATGATGCCGGCCAGCCGGCTAAACAGCTCGTCGACGCGGTCGCCCGTCAGGGCCGAGACCTCCATACACACGGGCACGCCGTTCCTGCTTGCCCACCGATCAGCCACTTCGGGCGCAACCTGCCGTCCCTCGGTGCTCGTTGAAGCTGTCCATTTGACTCCGGCTTCCATCAGCCGGATCGAGTCCCGCGACCGGATTGAGCCAAATGTTGTCGAGCCAGCGCCTTCCTGTGGGCTAAAACCTGAGAGGCCGCTCCTGATACTAGCACTGCTCGGCGTCGCAGTCGCTGCTGTCGTCGTCGCCAACGACTCACCAAACCCGCTGCCAAAGCCTTCATCCGCAGCATTACCACCACCAATAGCAATCCCATTCGCATCCACTGTTGTTGTTGTTGTTGTTGTCGCCGCCGTCGGATCCGCGAGGTCACTCTTATTCCCAGCAACCGCACACACCAAGCCCGGACTGGCGAGCGCACGCGCATCCATCAGGAAGGTGGGCAGCTCAGCAAAGCTCCTCAGGCTGGCGACATCGTAGACCAAGATGGCGCCGGCAGCGCCGCGGTAGTAGCTGCGCGACACCGACCGAAAACGCTCGGTGCCGGCCGTGTCCCACAGCTGCAGCTTGATGCGCTTGCCGTTGGGCGGCGTGCCGATCTTGACAATCTTGGACGAGAACTCGACCCCGATCGTCTGCGACGACAGCACCCGGAAGGTCTGGTTGATGAACCGGTGCAGCAGACACGACTTGCCCGATCCCGACGGCCCCAGCAGGATGATCTTGGCCAGGTAGTCGTACATGCTGCCCAGCTCTTGCTCTTGTACCCCTTGCTGCTCTTCTGTTGTTCCCATCTCCTCCGACGTTGCTGACTGCGCCCGTGGTCGTGGCATTTTTTTTTTAATTTTTCAATCTTTTGAAATTATATAAATGGATTTCTTTCCTTCCGTCTTCGAGTTACCGGTCCGTTGGGGCTTTTCGCGTTGTCTGGTCTGTTGTTGGTGTTGGTGTTGGTGTTGTGTTATTGTTGCTTCGACAAGACACGGAGGAGATGCAGGCGGATGTCGGACAGGGCCATTACAGGCCAGCGAGAGAGAGAGAGAGAAAAGGTAGAAGGGTAAGGCGGTCGGTCGGGATCAGCTTTGTCTCTTTTTTTTCCTTTCTTATTCGCTTCCTGAACACGAGTAGTGGGATGTCTGGTGGGGGCTGGATGGCGGGACAGATGTCTGTCAGCCGTTAAGTTATCGAACGCCATTTCCCGCGCGAAAGAAACACGTGTGAAAGGCTGCGTCGGAGCCTTGCACTGCCAAGGCCGACGTTGGGCCGAATAAAGACTTCCCACACATACAATCAGCACAACCAGGAACTCAAACTCAAACACAATACTGACAATACTTGCTTGACATGGAGTTTATACCCAGCTTATAACAAGTCTTGCCTATATCAGATGATACTTTTCTACACAAGTCAGTCCTATGGGAATTCATTCTATTTTTGACCCAGATTCTCAATTGGTTGTTGTTGTGTGCACTGCCTTATCCTCAGTCTGAAGGATGAACATATAAAGAGACTATCAACCGCAACATGGAAACCCCCCTGTACAGATCTCCAGGTGGGAGGAGGTCCACCGCAACATGGAAACCCCCCTGTACAGATCTCCAGGTGGGAGGAGGTCCACAGTACTATAACCTCAAGAACAAAGATTCTGCCTCACCAGCTGAGAAAGAGTATAGGGAGCACCCAGTGTCCACCTAGAAAGAGGAAAGAGAGGGACAAGCGTGTATATATGTATATATATATCTTACACATTCTGATATCCAACGCCGCCAGTTCCCCCAAAAAAGGCGATGCCTAGACTGGACAACGACTATTATCATTATCGGCTTCTGTCGAGTCAATATTGCCGGCAACAGTACGGCAACGGCATGACAACGGTGATGAACGCTCGCCGCCGCTTGCGAGGAAGGACAATCTGGGATCTGGGATCTGGGATCTGGGACCCTCATCAAGCTTGAGTTCGATGGCTCGGGAAAATCAATGGCAACGACAATTACGGATGGTGCCGAACCATGGTACATGGCCTTGCTCAGCACAGAGATTATCTCATTCCGCAATATCAGAGGTCAACGAAACGAACGCCCTTAAAACCAGGAGGCTAGGGTTTGCGATTTTGACATGACAATGTTAGAAAACGGTCAAGCCCTCAGGTCTGCATTCATGCCTACCGCATTATTTCAAGTTCTAAAAATATTTAGTTTATTCCAGCACGCCTGTAAAATCAGCCCAACCAGCACGATATTGGACGGCTCCTGCAAGACTTGACCGTCTTCTTCATTCAAGGAGCGATTTCTGTCTCTTAAGCTCTTCTTGTCTACTGTCTGTGTGGTTGCTGATATTTGTGCAGAAGATTGCAAGAGCGTGAATCGGTATCTGTCGCAATGGACAAGATCTCGGACGAGGAATAGATGTACAGTTACTGCCTTTATTGTCATGGACAAGATCTCGGACGAGGAATAGATGCACAGTTACTGCCTTTATTGTCCCTTACACTGTAGAGGCCTGGAATACACGGACAGGAAGCAGTATGTCTATGATTGAATCAGTCTCTAGGCCGAACACACAATATTCTCAAATATGCAAAACAGGTCTGGAACCTCTGGGGTGCCCGCAAGACTATCTTGTGTCATTGGTCATTTTCAGACCATCAGGCACCCTCAGGCCACGGCTCCTTCTGTCCTCCAACGCACTCTTCAATGGCTCGACCGCAGTACTGACTGGGGTGCCAACCCGAGTTGGAGCCGCGGATCTATTGTGAGCCATATGTGCCTTGACCAGGTGACCAGCCGCCAGCGCAGAGCACAGTGACAGTTCACCTGCAAGCACACCAGCTGCCATAATCCGTGCAAGTCTGCGCGCATTCTCTCCAGGGTTGGTAGGATGCGAGCCTCTGACACCCAGCAAATCAAGCATGGCTGACTGGGCCTCGAGAATTGTGCCTCCGCCAAGGGTACCCACTTCAATAGAAGGCATTGCAACTGAAATCTGGAGATTTCCATTGTTGCTGTCATAGTCAGCAAAGGAAATTTAGGCAGCAAGGGATTTGAGACTTACTTCTTCATGATTGTGATACAGTTGCTGCTTTCCACATTCTGAGCTGGATCTTGCCCAGTGGCGAGGAACATGGCGGTTATGATGTTGGATGCATGGGCATTGAAGCCACCAACGGATCCTGCCATGGCAGATCCAATCAAGTTCTTGGAAATGTTCAATTCGACCAGGGCGTCGACATTAGACTTGAGCACGCTCTTGACCACGTGCCCTGGGATGATGGCTTCGGCAACAACAGACTTTCCTCTGCCATCGATCCAGTTGACGGCTGCAGGTTTCTTGTCTGTGCAGAAGTTGCCAGACAGAGAAATTGTGGCCATATCGTCAAAGCCGCCGGTGGTTGACATAACCTCGAGGGCCTTTTCACAGCCCTTGGAGATCATGTTCATGCCCATGGCATCGCCTGTGCTTGTCTTGAAACGGATGTACAGATATGTACCAGCCAGAGCAGTCTTCATTGACTGGAGACGGGCGAAACGCGAAGTTGAGTTAAACGCCTCCTTCATCACTCGTTGACCTTCATCGGAATCCAGCCAGACCTTGGCCTGGGCGGCCCTGGCCAGGGTTGGAAATCCAATGCAAGGGCCCCTGGTCATGCCATCACCGGTCACGACAGTGATTGCTCCTCCTCCCGCATTGATGGCCTTGCAGCCTCGGCTAGTACTGGCAATGAGCACACCCTCAGTCGTAGCCATGGGTAGGAAGTAGCTTTCGCCGTCAATCACCAGGGGGCCGGCAACACCAAGAGGCAGAGGGAGGTAGCCAATGACATTCTCACAACATGCTCCATGGACAAGCTCATAGTTGTAGTCCCTGTAAGGGAGCTTGGAAGCCTCGAGTCCACTAGTCAGCGACTTGGTGATTGAGGTTCTAGCCACCACAGCTCTTCTCACTTTGACAGCGCGTACAAAGGAGTCCAGTCTAGTCATGACAGAAGGATCTTCCAAGGTCTTCTCAATCGCATATCCAGGAATCTTGCCACGAAGCGACAACTCGATTAGCTCTTCGTCGTTGAGATGTGCTGCTTGGCGATGTTTCAACATTTCCTCACATTCAGCGACGGTCCTATTCGACGGTGCATCTGTGTCGACCGGTGCGAGGGGAGTAGTATGGGCAATGGGCGGAGCAAGCTCAGCTGGAGGCACCTGTCGAGGCGCCTGCGGGGGGATTGGTGAGACGGCGGGTGTATGAGGCTCCTTCAAACTCCAGCGAGCAGCGTTAAAGAGATAGCCATTCAGGATGACACTCAAGGTCAAGGCGATGAGGACCCATTTGCTCAGAGCAGGATCTTCAAGGCTCTTCAAGACTCCCTCAATAACTCTGCCCCCGACGACATGCAGAATCTGATCAGTGTACTCGTAGTCGAAAAAGCCAAACTCATCGCCGACAAGGGCAGAGAGCGTATCCAATTCATACTTGATAGGGGCCAAGACAGTCACAAACGTTTCGATCCTGCGATTCTTGGCGTCGACGTAGATGGCATCCAGCCCATTCTCGGCCACCTTGAAGGGGTCAATTGGTGCAGGGGCCAACACATTTGCGATGGCGGCAGTTGATGCCCTGGTGCTTCCAGAGGCGCGGAATGGAATGGTGCACAGGTTGACAATGTTGAGCAGAACAAAACCGGTCACCATCCAGATCTTGAATTTGGGGACACTGCTGGCCCTGATCTTCTGGCCGAATATGTTGACGCCAGCATTCTTGTCGGAACTGCCAGCAGGCCAATCGCTATTGCTAGCCACGTTCTCGGCCACAGCCTTGCTGATGCCATCCTCTTCTAGAGCCTTCCGGACTGCGATATGCTTCTTGATGCGGTTGATCTCCAGCTTGATGTAGAGGATGGTAGTGTAGAATGTGAAAAGCAAGACGCAGTCGAAGAAGAGGATCCAGGCGGCAAGAAAGCAGAACTGTCGGAAGCCTCCTTGGACACGAGAGGCTGCTCCTGCAGCGAGAATGGCAATTTCGATGGCATAATCGCGGACAATTTCAAAGCCGGTGTCTTTGACTGCACTCTGGATGGCGCTTTCAATGGATGGAGGCCCATTCGTGACAACCGACGGTCGCTGGGACGAGTGTGTCTTCTTGGTATCATAGGCGGCTGAAAGCACAGCCTTGGTCAACATGATGGACTTTTCGAACCCAATGGTGACTACCAAGAAAGGCAGACCCTCAGATAGCAAAACCATATTGATAGGCACTCCCAGCTTGGTGGTGGTGGCAAGGCCAAAAAAGAAGGCAAACAGGCTGGAGAAGAGAACTGAAATGGCAAGCCAGGCATTCGAACCAAGCCGCTTCATGGAGAGAAACAGAGAGATGAAGGTCAAGTGCATAGAGAGGTAGCCAAGCGCCATGATGACAATGTCCAGCGTCTCAGCATGTTTGATCAGATCCACGAACGAGGTCCAGGCTTCGGAGAGCCACAGAGCGTAGGAGCCGTAGGGGCTGCTGCCCTTGATTCTGGCTGCTTTCATAATCCATTTCTGGGCCACAGGGTCCGCGGCCAAGTGGCCAGCAGGGAGTTCCTGTGCACTTTTGAGGAAATCGCCGATCTGGTCATATGGGGTGTAGAATGCCAAGGTGCTGTCCTCAGAGATGGAAGAGAGCAAGTTGGATGTGGCCGGAGCATTATGAACAGTCAGGTTACCGGAAAGCTGGAAGACGCTGGGTGCAGGAGCAAGCTGGGACGAGGAGGAATCTGGGAAGACGAAGGTGGCCAGTGCCAGATGCTGGTTCTGAGATGTTGCCCGGTGTGCTGGTCCATCGTCTGACAGCTGCCATCTCCAGTCTGTGGCCGATGACAATTCCAGAGTGCGGCTGCCCTTCAACAGGGAATCCACGTCTATCTTGCCATTCTCTTGTAATGATCCAATGCCTGTGTCGAAGAGCGACTGTTGGAGGAGCCCGACGTATGAGGTGCTGGCAATCAGAGCAATGACAACGATGGTGTGGATGGGGTGCTGGCAGGAAATTTGAGAGATGCTAACGAGGATCGAGCTGACAGCACGGTTGAGCCAGCTGTCGCTATTCCCAAGCGATCGAAACCGCTGTGGAAGGATATGGGACCCTCTCATTGTTGAAGGATGAGAGAGACTGGTGGGGCAGGGCGAGAGGACCGGAGAGCGATGGGCTGTGAGAGAAGAGCGGCCGATGGTATCACCGTTGCATTGTCAAGATCAGCAAACTATACCTGTAGCGTAGAAGGTGTCAGTCAGTCGTTGGTTCTTGACAACAGCGATTGGACTTGGGAACGGATCTGGGGTTGAATTTGCTGCTTAGTAGCAAGCGACAGGCACTGGAAAGGTCTGTGACCTACAATACCTCTGAAATAGACGAGGCGGTCGACCAGTTGAAGGACGAGCATACAAACAAAGGAGGGGACAAAAGGAAGAGGGGACGATTTGGTGTCGCCGCTCAACACCACACCTTCCCTCGACGGTGAGTCGCACCTTCTTCGCCGATGCCGATGGTGGGCAAATTTCAAGTGGACCGCGTGTACAGTTACATGCACGTATTGGACCTGCAGGACACCCCCGCAGGTGGCCAATCAGGGCTCTGTATCCCTCGTATCACTCGGGAATTTGGTAACCGAGATCGATATTGGGTGTAACGGTGTAATAATACTGGTATCTTATGCAATTCTACATCAAGGTTCTCTTCCCCGCAAGCCACATTACACCGCCAGTTGTGTTGATATACATGTAGAGTGGCCGACCAGGGGCTGGAAAATCCGTTTGAAAGGGATCCCACACAGACACTGCCAGCCAGCAGCATAAATGGCAACATGACTAACATTTTGACCCATTGATCCGGTATCGGACAGGTGCACGTTAGTGACGTGCCTTCCAGGTGAAAATTTGAGATTAAGGTTATGATTCAAAGAAAGCTGTCAGGTACAAGCAATAGCAGGAGCTTGCCAAGAGCTTGTTTCTTGGGTTTGCGAGGAAGGAGCTTGTTTCTTGAAGGAGGAGCTTGCCAAGAGCTTGTTTCTTGGGTTTGCGAGGAAGGAGCTTGTTTCCTTTGCGAGGAAAGAGCTTGTTTTGCAAGGAAGGAGCATCCAATGACTCTTTATAAGGGACAATCACCCATACCATGGCTTGCCACCTCATAGCCCAGCCTATAAATCTTGGAGGATAGGGAAGACTGACTCTCAAACCAAGCTAAGATACAGATTTCCTGCCACCGCTATGCGCCGCAAACCGGCCAAGGAGTACGCCCAAGAGCGACGAGACCAGGAGGTCAACGCCCGCGTCGAACTTAGGAGAGCCATCCCAGACGAGCTCTTCACTGGCAATCTGGCCGACGGGGATAAGACATTTAGCATCTCGGCCAAGATCATGATGGCGGCGACCAAATGCATTACTTCTCTAAAGACGGCCAAACCATCGAGGCCAAAGGTAACTTCAAAGGAAGAAGGGCGCAGGGGCCTCTCTGGTAGTTGCCAGGGTCTAACACTGGACCGCTCATAGGGAACTAGTATCTATGTCTCGCCGGCCAGAGACCCGTGCGTGGCCATGTTGTACCAAGCCATGTTACGATGCGCACAGACGGCGGAGCAGAGGCTACGCGAGACAGATGGCGTGGACGCCAATCTCATGGAAGTGATTGAGAGGGGATACGACATCCTCGTGGACCTCAATGATATGCTACAACAGGGGGGGATGACAGAAGAACAGCGGAGCAAATGGGTGCAAGAGCAGGAGAGCTGGGCAAAGGGATTCTACCTACAGAATGGAACTGCCAGGCAGTCAAGCCCTGTATACAGATCTTGATCCATTTTGTCCTCGTTCTGGTCCTCACTCAAGCACTGCGTCTTATCCATTTTGTCCTCGTTCTGGTCCTCACTCAAGCACTGCGTCTTATCCATTTTGTCCTCGTTCTGGTCAAGCACTGTGTCTTGATCCATTTGTGCTCATTCTGGTCCCCAGTCGAGCACTGCATCTTGATCTGGTCCTTCTGCTATGGTACATTCTAAATTTCACCTTAATGGCACATGCGT
Source organism: Chaetothyriales sp. CBS 134920 (assembly GCA_003693665.1). Classification (NCBI taxonomy): domain Eukaryota; kingdom Fungi; phylum Ascomycota; class Eurotiomycetes; order Chaetothyriales; family Domatiomycetaceae; genus Domatiomyces; species Domatiomyces catenatus. The sequence continues at coordinate 26,806 of QQSL01000076.1, forward strand.
ACCAAATGGCCTGGTCCAGGTCATTAATGGGTATAGACTGTCATTCACCTCGCGACCCAAGTCACCGCTCGGCACGGCGCTGCTCTGCCGTCATGGTCCTAGGACATTGCTGACTGACACGTCGACTGGGGCTTCGGATAGACTGGAGCTGTATTGATCATTGCAACAGACTCGGACTTTCGAGTCCTCCCGTAGAAAGCTCACCTCCGACCTGCCATGACCTTTGCTCCGTGTTTTCGAATGACATCCTCCATCCGGGAACGAACTTGCTTGCAGCCATCGACTCCTATCGCAAGCATACTCTCGAGTTGATTATGAGCTCCGCCGATGGGAATCCGGGATTCCATCATTAGAACCGAGACCTTGTCTTCTTCATCAGGCTGAGCAGCAACGGTTGCCAGAGACAAGAAGGGCAGTTCTTGTTCCTCGGCCGTGTTGAGGTCGAGCACTGGCTCAGGCTTCTTGGACGGGTCGTCGGTATTTGCAATGATGCCACTTGAGATTGCCGCCAATATCGAGGGCATAGGCACACCGGCGTCGACCAGAGCCAGACTGGCAGCATTCAGACAGGCGGCAAGCAGAGCACCGTCCAGGCTGAGGACGTGGAGCGAGATTGAGATGGTTGATCTGGGGTACAGGTGGGTGAACAGATGGCTCTGGAACGCATTCGAGATGGTCGTTTGTAGTTCCAGCACTCGCTTGTCGTTCTTGCCTCGCCGCCGTCTTTCAATCTGGGCAAAGGGAGCGACGCTGATCTCAGTTTCGACAATTGCGTTGTTGTTGTCTCGCTGTCCTCGTCTGCGGACGCAGCCAGTCAGCAAGCAGGTACAGCCGCCTTTGGTTGCCTACATACCCTTCTCTTGGCCCTGTGATGGTACACACAACCATGGTGTTTCCCATCGTCACCAGGCTGCTGCCATCGCTTGATGGCTGGGTTGAGATAAAGGCCGTGATTTGGCGGAGTTCATTCCACCGTCGGCCATCGAGGCGGAGCAGAGTCTGGGAGTAAGTAGATATTGTGTCGAGCGGCATTGCCACGGCTTTGAACCGAACTCTTGAGGGGTGGAAAACCGAATACTGAGAGAAGTCTTTCGGTCACGTTCTTTCGCATCAAGTTCGTGAGTTTTGCCCCCGCGTCCGCCTAATAAGGTTGAAATAGGCGTGTCGAATGGTCGAATAGGCGTGTCGAATGGTCGAATAGGCGTCCGAATAGTCGAATAGGCGTCCGAATAGTCGAATAGGCGTCCGAATAGTCGAATAGGCGTGTCAAATAGGCGTCGTTGCCCCGCGATTTCTCTTTGATAGGCAGCGACTCTCGACTCTCCGCCACAATGGTATTCACCGATAGCGAGCACGATGACGACTCTACCGATACTCCCTCGCCCACTCAGCAGACCTCTGACACACCCCCACCACCAGCAAAACGGCGGCGGGCACTCTCCCCCGAACCCTGGTCTCGGACGAGCGACACCGATGTATCTACCGCCAACCAACAAGAACAGAGCCATGTTCTGCGAGATCCCAACCGAACTGTAGCACCAGTGGAGGAGAAGGTGTCTTGGTCTTCAGACGAAGCATCCGATAGTCTTTACAACAAGCTGAAGAACAAGAAGAAGGCAGCCCGCAGCCAGGCAATCAAGTCAGCAAGGAGAGCAAAAGCCAGAGAAGAAGAGAAGAATCCACTGCCAACAGCGACAGGCACCACTGGCGTGGGCAAGGGTGCCACAAAACGACGGCGAAGGGCAGGGTCTGAGGACGCTCCCGACGACGACGGCGAGCTCATGGACTGCGCTTTGCCAGACTACATCCAGAAGAGAAGAGCACGGTTTGATGAACGCAGAGAGAAGCTCAAGGAGGGCGGGCTGGAGCTGCCACCGACCCTTGATGACATTGACTTCTCCGACGATGACCGTCTGAAGTCGTTGAAAGAGAGACCAGACTTTCCCCATCTCAAGCCGTGCGCTCCGTACAAGGATATTGAGCTGCCCTACTCTCTTGGTCTCATTCCGGCGCCCATCGCCCAATATCTTCGTGAATACCAGGTCAAGGGTGCTGCTTTTCTCCACGAGCTGTTTGTCTATCAAAAGGGCGGCATCCTGGGAGACGACATGGGTCTCGGCAAGACGATCCAGGTGATCGCTTTCTTGACGGCCGCGTACGGCAAGACAGGTGACGAACGTGATGGAAAGCGGATGAAGAAGGCTCGGCAAGCCGGGCACAAGTACCCTCGCACCCTGATCATCTGCCCAGGCACGCTGATGGCCAACTGGCGGGATGAGCTGAAGCGCTGGGGATGGTGGCATGTCGCTTTCTTCCACGGATCGCAGGAGCAAAAGAGCGAAGTGATTGCCATGGCCGAGCAGGGCCATGTTGAAATTGTAATCACCACGTACGAGACGTATCGGCTTGACTGCGAGCGCAAAGGCTCTGTCAATCTGGTCAAATGGGACTGTGTGATTGCAGACGAGTGTCACAAGATCAAAGAACGCAAGTCAAGCATCACCCGTTGCATGAATGAGGTCAATGCCCTGTGTCGCCTTGGCTTGACAGGAACGGCCATCCAGAACAAGTACGAGGAGCTCTGGACTCTGCTCAATTGGACCAACCCGGGCGACCTGGGACCGATGTCGACGTGGAAGGCCTCGATCTGCGTGCCACTCAAGCTTGGCCAGAGCCATAACGCTTCTAATTATGAGCTGGCGAGAGCGAGGAAGACAGCCAAGTTACTGGTCCAGAATCTGCTGCCTCGCTTCTTCCTACGCAGGACCAAAGCCCTGATCCAGGACCAGCTGCCAAAGAAATCAGATCGAGTGGTGTTTTGTCCACTGACTGAGATACAGGCAAAGGCATACCAGCAATTCCTGGAAAGCGACATTGTCAGCCTGATCAGAAACAGCGGGGAGCTCTGCTCCTGCGGCAGCAACAAGAAGCAGGGCTGGTGCTGCGGAGCGACGACAGAAGACGGCCGTCGGTGGCAACAATGGGTCTTTCCAGCACTGAGCACTCTGCAGAAGCTCTCCAATCACCTCGCTCTTCTCATCCCCAGTGGCAACGATCCAAAGGAGAAACAGGCCAAGGATGTGGAGATGCTTCAGATCATAATGCCTGCTGAGTGGAAAGAGCTCTATCGCCAGCGAGATAGCATGTTGCACACGGGGAACCCAGAGTTCTGCGGCAAATGGAAAGTGTTGCGGAAACTGCTCAAGTTCTGGAACGAGCAGGGCAACAACAAGGTCCTGGTCTTCTCTCACAGCGTGCGTCTGCTCAAGATGCTGCAGAGCCTGTTCATCAGCACAGCATACAATGTCTCGTATCTGGACGGCGCCATGGAGTATGAAGACCGCTTTGCAGCCGTGCAAGAATTCAACACAGATCCTACGCAATTCGTCTTTCTAATCAGCACAAAAGCTGGCGGAACGGGACTCAACATCACGTCTGCCAACAAAGTCGTCGTGATGGACCCCAACTGGAATCCGGCATATGACCTGCAAGCCCAAGACCGCGCCTATCGAATTGGCCAGACCCGGGATGTCGAGGTCTTTCGTCTGGTCAGCCAGGGCACACTCGAGGAGATTGTCTACGCACGCCAGATCTACAAGCAGCAGCAGGCGAGGATCGGGTATGATGCATCCTCTGAGCGGCGATACTTCCAGGGGGTGCAAGACCGCAAAGACCGAAAGGGCGAGATCTTTGGGCTGGAGAATATGTTTGCGTATGAAAACGAGAACGTGGTGCTGCGGGATATTGTCAACAAGACCAACATTGCCGAATCCAAAGCTGGCCTGCGCGTGACTGAGCTTGACGTTGCTTCAGACCAACAATCCCAGCTTTCCACAGAGGGCGGAGACGGCGAGGATGGGCCATCAGACGCAGTCCCCGCTGCTACGTGCACAGCTCCTGGATCAGATCTCCCAGCAGAAGATGCGATGATGTCCCAGCTGGCAGCAGAGATCACAGGCCGCGAGAATGGTAAGAAAGGGAACAAGACAACGACAAGCCTTTTCAAGGAAAGCGCTGCCGAAGCAGCCAAACACGACCCGATCCAAGCCATCCTCGCGTCCGTCGGCGTGGCCTACACGCATGAAAACAGCGAGGTAATTGGCAGTTCCAAAGTCGAGGCCCATCTGTCCAAGCAAGCCGAAGCGGTTGCCAGAAACAAGGACAAGAACAGCAACAAGAACAGCAACAAGAACAGCAACAAGAACAGCAACAAGAACAGCAACAAGAACAGCAACAAGAACAGCAACAGCAACAGCAACAGCAACAGCAACAGCAACAGCAACGGCAACGGCAACGGCAACGGCAACGGCAACAACCACGACGATGACATCCGCCACCAACTCGCCCCCGTCTTCACGCCCGACTCTCAGCTGACCGGCCGTGCGGCAAGTCATAATAATGGTTATATCGCCGATACCGATACCGATACCCATAGTGATACCACTGTGAAATACCGGTTCAACCCGCCCCAAGACGTGATGCGGCGCCAATTCTACTCGATGGCGCAGTGGGCTGGGTATACCAGAGATGATGGCGATGGTGATGATAATAATAATGACAAGGATGTCAACGGTGTCGTCGGCTTTGCTCTTGTCGTCGAGCACTGGACCCAGGCGCAGCGGCGTGAGTTTCTCGATCGGTTCTATCGCTTTCGCCGGGCCGAGCTGCTTGGGGGCCCTTCTGCGGCTTCGAGTCACTGTGTGCAGGATGAGGAGGATGAGGAAGAAGGGGAGTGGGATGGGCAAGGGGAAGTCACAGAGACTGATGTTGAAGATGGTAATGACGACCAAGACGAAGACGAAGACGACGAGTTATGAATATGAATCAAGATACCCCCTATAATATTGACAGGATGACAGTTGTTTGTCTACTTTTTTTTTTTTTAAAACAGCATTGCGCTATGCAATAAAAAAAACTACTTGGTCTCATTTGAACAGCTCTCCCTGCTCAGGCAAACGTATCCTCGCGGTCGACGCCGACATCCTCAATCTCATTGAAGCTGGTGAAGTGAACAGGACGATGGATCTCGTCGTAGAAGCGGCGCGGGGTGTCGACCTTGCACCAGATCGGGCGCTTCTCGACGGAGCCAAACTGGGCGCCGAGGAAGGAGTAGTTCCAGACGCCGGACTCGGGCACGAGGAAGAAGCCCTTGATCTTGTCGGACAGGAGCAGCTGGCTCTTTTGGCCAAAGCCCGACGTGCTGAAGCCGGCCGGGTTGTCCGACTGGGTGTCCTTGTTGGCGGCGCCCCATTTGTAGCCGTCGGGCGTCAGGGACCACGACGACAGCGACACGGAGCCGGGCGTGAAGCTGACGGTCAGCGTCACCGTTTTGTTGTCCCACGACGCGTGCTGCGCCATCAGCCGCGCGTGCATCGTCACGTCCTGCGGCGTCATGTAGGGCGCCTCGTTGCCGCTGACCGTGTGGATGATGCCGAGCGGCTCCAATCTCTTGAGGTATTCGTGCTGCGGCAGCTGCGCCGGGAGCTGGATGTCGCGCAGGTTGCCGACTTGCGGAACCATGACAATCGCGTTGATTTCCTTGACTTGCTTGTTGTCTGGCGGCGAGGAGCCGTACAGATAGCCGGCCACCTGGACACGGAGATCGGCAACGGTGATGAACTTGCGCAGGACGTTCTTGGGCAGGATGTAGGTGTATGAGTTGTCCGACTCGTGGATATCATCCGAGGACACGTAGATGTTGTTTGCGCGCGTTCGCAGGTTCGTCGTCGCAATCGCCCTCGTCCTCCACTCGGTCTTTGAGGCAAACGACTGCTGCTCATACTGCGAAGTCGTCGTCACAATGATTTCCTCGCCCCGCACATTCTGCGTCTTGGTCGTGACCGCAGTCAGCTGCTGCTGATCTTGCTGCTGCTTTTCGATCTCGGCAGCCTGCTGGCGCTGAAGTGAAGGAGCTGATATCTCCATACCGAGGATGATGTCTCGCACTTCCGACGAGGTCAGCGACTGCACATTGACATTGTTCTTCTTGCCGTAGTCGTTCAAGATCAGGTCTCGTAGCTGCACTTCCACCTTGATCCAATCCTCGTCAGATAGAGTAGGCCAAATGTGGTGCGCTTGCGTGATCACCGTCCGGTCCGGGCGAAGGATCAGCTTTGTCTTGTCCGTATTGACATGCAGTGCGCGCAGGATCAGCACCAGCCGGCTAAAGGCAGTGTAGGAAGAGATGGTCTTGAGCCAGTCATCGTACAGATTGAACAGCACCATCTGCGGCTCCTTGGCCTGCAGGATCATGTCGGCCAGCTTCTCGACCTTCATGGCCGCTTGGAAGGGAAGCTGTAGCTCAGATGCGCGAATTGAAATATTGGGAAAGTCGAGAAGATGGACCTCGAGCGGATCGAGCAGACCCTTCCTCGTCACGATCAGCTGCTTTGGCTGTTCCTCCACCGGCAGCGAGCGGATCAGCGCGGCCACTTCTTCAGCCGTCTTCCACTTGGCCAGCTGTCCAAGACGCTTCTGTCCGGCCCAGACACTGGTGTGGATGATCTTCAAGAACAGCTGGCCAGTGCGGGGATTGAAGATGAAGATGGCGCCGTTGATGGGCTTGGTGGTCAAGTTGCCCTCGAATGTCTTGTGGATGGTGACACGGTAGACATTGGTGTCGTCGATGAAGAGCTGGGTCTGGTTGCTGAACAGCTCCGAGTAGTTCTGCGAATTCAGAAACTCCTGCGTACTCTCCGACGCATACAGCTGCAAACCCTTTCGGATCCGCTCTCGAAGCACATACAAGGCTGGGTTGGCCTTCATGATCTTGGCCATGGCCTGCTGAATCAGAGCCTTGAGGCCGGGGAAGTACTGGCCATAGGCCGAGTAGAGGTTGTAGGCCAAGTCGATGCCAATCATCAGGCCATAGGCCGAGGGATAGATGCTGAGCGAGTCGGTGGTGTAGTCAAGGTACTTGGCCCGGACATAGCGTTCAATGTCGTGCGAGTCGTAGTCGCCGTACCTCAGCTGAACATCCAGCCAGAACTTGTTGGTTGTCGAGGCCTCGATCTGGTCTTTGGTATCGAACAGCAGTGACGGTCTGGTGACATTCCACTTGTGACTGGCAAAGAGCAGGATATCGGCACAAGAACTGTTCATCTTGTACGACTTTCTCGGGTGAATCGTCTCCTTCTGGACCGTCTCGATGCCCAATTGCTCGAGTTCCTGGTCGAAGACTTGACAGAGATCCATCACTACAGATTCGTGGATCTTCTGCCACAAATGGGCCCTGAATATCTGAATCAACGAGATTTTAAGCGTTGGGATCTTGCCGTGGAGGAAGATGCCCGTCAGGTCGAGCTGGACCTGGAAGCCGACGTAGATGTTTGCGCGGTTGATTGTGCTGCCTATCAAGATTGTTAGCAGGTATTCAGCCATCAAACAAGGGGCATTTTCACAAGGGCTCACTTACTCCACCACAACGTGAACCGTCTGTTTGGAATTTGATTCAAACCAGAGCGTTGCGCGTTGGTCAGTTTCTTGAACTGCATCGACTGTTCAAAGCCCGAGGATTTGTCCCAGAACAGACCCTCCCACGAGGGAAAGCCGGTGGCCTTGAACAGGGTATGCTCGAGAATGGTCTCGACACCGCCCAGGGCCTGAATCACGTCGGTTCGGTAGGCGTTCAGGTTCCACAGTTTGCCATCGTGGCGCTGGCTCGTCCACCAGAACGGGTCGCTCTTCATCAGCTGATACTTCTTGAACTCGGTCCGGGCGCGGAAGCCTTTGTCGAAGCTGAGAGTACTACGATCCTTTTGGAAGAGCGTGTTGATCCGAGGCAGGCCACGGTCCCAGCTGTCCTCCAGGTCTTCCAGCGTCAGCCGGCGGTTTTGTTGATTGGCCTCCAGCCGCTTCTGCGAGTATTCCGTCCACACACGCTGCGAGTCGATAAACTCTGCCTCCCACGGGATGATGTACCGGAAGATGTTGGGAATCAGCGTCTCTTCGTCGTGAGACATGCCAGCACGGTAGTGCGTAACTCCCGTGTCTGTCTGCTTGGACCATCGCTTGTCGCTGGCGGGGATCAAGATGTGTGAGCCCGAGATCATGCCGAGGCCACCCAGCTCTTTGGGGGTGTAAAAGACCGCCGGCGGGAAGCGGGTTGGCATCTTGGAATTCAAGCCAATCTTGACTCGGGTTTGGATTTTCGTCTCGCACTTGACGATCGTGTCAAGCAGGTTCACTGTCGACACGGCAGCCTCTCGGTAGTAGGTGAAGAGGGCAATCAGCGTGGTGTTCCACTTGTTGGCAATCTTGGTGAATGTTGTGCTGCCCGAAGACATCAAGATCTGGCGAATGCGGTTGTTGAATTTGGCAATGTCTTCCTCGGTCACCTGCAGGAAGGCATAGGCTGTGCGCTCCTTCGTCTCGTTGTTGGCCAGAGCCCACACACTGTCTTTGATGGCAAAGTCGTCGTTGACGTTTCTGATCTTGGGCAGGATTCGCACCTCAAAGCCGCACATGGAGAAGAGCAGGTTGGGGTTGTCCCGCGAGTAGACACTGGCAAACGTGTCGTCCCATTCAATCGTCGTGATGGACCGTGGCAGTCGGTTCTTGAGGTCCCAGAACACGGCCCGGCCCAGGTTGACATCGTGTCTCATCAGACGCATTCGCGCGTCTCGGGGCCAGCATTTCTTGTTTTTGTACCCAATCACGTTCTCAAAGTTGGGATCTGGCTGTTCAGTCAGGAAGCGCTGAATCAGGTCTTTGGACTCCTCAGCCGTGAATCGGAACAAGACCCAGATCTTGTCAATGTACCGACTGTACAGCCGAATCGGATGCCGCGTCTCCGTCTCCCGGTCTCTGAACTGGAGGAAGTCGTTTGGACTCTGGGGCGGGCCAGCCAACTCACTGGCACGCTGCAAGCCAAGCAGGAGCAGGTCAATGACAAGGCCATAGTACTGAAAGACAAAGCCGGAGAACTGCAAGCCCCGAATGATGCCGTAGCTGTTGGTGTGGTTCATGTCTTTGTAGTTGAGCTGCACATTGTTCTTCGACGTAATGTAGTCGGCAAGGTTGTGGTCCATGATCAGACGGAGCAGTCGATTCAACAGGGTCAGATCAATCTTCTCATACACCTTGGACAGCTGCGTCTCAATCATCACATTGCATTCACCCTCCGACGTCTCCCACACATTGGTCAGGTTGTTGATTCCTTGCGCCCATTTGTATGTCAACAATGGAGGCACTTCAGAGTCTGACGGCTTCACCCACGAGGGGAACAGGTGCCGGGTGTCTGCTTGATACCACAGGTACTGGTCGAGGTAGGCGTCGGTGATCTTCTCAATCGGCTCAATGTCATAGACCGGGTTGATCGAAGTGTAGTTGTCGTTCATGTCAATGCCCACCTCCTTGAACGCACGCTGCGTCAGCAAGAAGCGCTTGATTCTGGCCAGAGTGGTGCCTGGCGAGTCATACGCCTGTTCGATCAGAGCGAGTTCCTCTCGCTGGCTCTGGTTGAGTCTGCCCTTGACCGAGTAGGCCTCGCGCAGTCGTTCAAGGGCCAGGATCAGGATCTTGGTGTCGTGTTTGTACGAAACACTTGGGAATGGGATGGGCGAGAACTTGCGCGACTCAAGCCAGTGCACCGTGGTGGTGTAGATGGCCACCGCCTCTTCTGAGGACACGTACGGCCCGTCCTTCATGTAGTTGTGCTGTCGCTCCTGTTCAGCCTTCAGCCACAGTCGGGTCAGACGGCCCAGGTTCTTCTTAGCAACCGTCTTGTCAACCGTTGCCCCTCTCCGGATGCGCTCACGGTTGTAATGTGCGACGGAGATCCACCAGTCAGCCTTGCTCTTGACATATCGAAGGATGATGTTCTCAATCGGCGCCGGCAGACCCGGCACCTTCCATGGAATGTTGGATTTCCAGCATCTCCAGGCCTCGGAAAGGTGCTGAAGGACTGTGTTGACCTTGTTCTGGCGGATCCCTTCCGGCATCATATCCATCAAGTCGGCCATGACTGAGGCACGCAGCTCAAGGTCAAAGTGAGACTCAACACGCTGCTTGGTCACTGTCTTGGCCACGCCCTTGCTGTGTCGACCTTCGAATTGCCTCGACAGCAGGTTGCCGAGCCATCGCTCCAGCAAGGGAATGATGCCTCGCATGAAGAAGAGCCAGACCCGCCAGGAGGGTGCCCAGAATCCGCAGCCGGGGCCCTTGCCAACGGGGCCGGAATTGAAGCGGTAGTAGATGAGATGCTTCAGGTCCTTGCATGAACGAATCTGGTGCATCAGCTTGTACTTGTACCGATACATTCCAGTTAGCTGACCGACGTGGTTGAATGCATAGTGAATACCGTCGGCCAGCTGGAAGGCGTCGATATTGCCCAGCCGGTACTGCACCTGAGCGTCAACAATCAGCTTTGTCAGTCGAAGGATCTCTCGCATGAGGTGGAAAGCATTGCCGAAGCGCGACTTCTTGCGCTCCTTGGTGGTCAATGTCTTGACGGGCTTGAGATTGAAGTTGTAATCAAGATGCAGGTATGTCAGGTTCTTGCGGTGAATCAGAAGATTGAGCATGTTGAAGCCTTGACGGCAGACCTGCAGGCCGGCCTCGACCCAGTCAATCGTCGTCTGTTGAAAGAACTTGGTCTTCTTCAGCTCGGTCAGCAGCTCAGCCTTCTTCACTGCCTTGGGCTTCTTCTTGTGTAGCTCATTCAGCACATACGTCTTGAGCAGCTTCTGGTATGAGACCCTGACCTTGACTGGCTGACCGGCCGGGACGTGTTCGAGATACCATTGCTTAACCAGCGGCACATCCTGAGCCCTCACCATCTTGCCCGACCTGCGGTCAAAGGGATACGGGGCCCACCACAGGTTGATCGCTGAGCTGGTCTCGGCCGTGTAGAGCTCCTCGTCAGCCAGAAAAGGCTCAACATCTGCAGGAAGCTCAAACTCCTCGTCTTCGGTGTTGCCTTTGCCAAAGATCTCGTCCTCGTGACTGACTGTGATGTTCTTGGGTGCAACCGACCTCGACGAGATCGGGTTGATGGCAGGATCAAAGTAGAATGCTGGCAAGTTGGGATCGTCAGCCCTCGTGAAGCAGACCTGAGGGTGCGAATACCAGCTCAGCTTGACACTCCGAGGCAGCGAGTTGTAGAGGTACGGGAAAGCGACGCGGTACTCGGTCTTGAGCGGCGCGCGGAAAATAATCCTGTCAATCGCGTTGAACTCGCCAAAGTCCTCGTCATTGGGATCGATGTCTTTGTACAGAGGTTCAAACCTGGGCCCGCCCGGGATGGCCACATTCAAGGCCTTGGCCGTGAAGAAAGACTCGCGGTCAAACATGTGGAAGTAGTTCTTGTCGACGATGTCGCTGAGCAGCTGCTGGCTGAGCCGATGCAGTGTCGCCATCTGGGGCAGTGTCAGGTTCCAGTGCCGGTAGCTCGGACCGTTCACATGGCCGGTATCACTGAGCGGCCGATGGTCATAGAACCAGTCGTACACGGGAGCATCCTCAGTCTCATCAAGTTCCATTTGAATCGGCTCCAGTGGCTCGACATCTTCTATGTTCTCAGACCAACTCAGCGGCGGCTCCTCGTCGTCAAAGGGTGGGAATCGCATGCGCTTGAAGTGCCGTCGATCGCTCTTTTCGCGCCTCATCGTGACCCAGATGGTCGCCCACTGGGCATGGAAGACGGGCTCAATCACCCTGGGCGATTCGTTGACAAGCGTCAGACATCCATTGACGTGGTAGAGCACTTTGACCTCGCGCGCACTCTCCCATGGCATCGGCATGTTCTCCAGCAACTTCAGAACGGCGTGCGGCATGAACTTGAGCGCGCCCAGATAGCTCCGCTTGTCGCTCGAGAACTTTTTCTGGCTCACATCACCGATGTCCTTGACGATTTTACGCAGGTGCTCGGGTGGCATATCAGCCTTCTGCGTCTCGACGAAGCCGGCCTTGCGCTTCTCTGCGAACCGATTGCGTTGCGTTCTCAGCCATTCTTTCTTCTTCTGAGCAAACTTGGCCACTTGCGGGTCGACTGGAGGCCGGTAGCCAGGTGGAGGCGGCGCTGAGGAGCTGTAGCCTGGTGGAGGGGGGGGAGGCGCGGCTGACGCATCTTTGCCGCTCCAACCTGGAGGCGGAGGTGGTGGAGGGGGGATGGAAGCCATTACGGCTGCAAGGTAGGAGGATTGCGGTGGTTGTCCTCAATGGCAAATACCGCGTTATGCCTGTCGAGACACTACCAAGATCAAACGCGAAAGTGAAGGAGCGTGGATGAGCCCTCTGTTCTCGCAGACAGGCGCGTCGAAACAGACGGTGCAGAGGTGGAAATTATTCACTCGCCTGCCTCGTCAAGACGCATTGGTCAAGTGCGCACATGCAGCACCAACCCGCGCCCTTATTTTCAGTGGAGGGAGACGAGAAAGAAGAGCAGAACGAGACCTCGTCGCCGCCAACAATTGGGGGAATTCAACTTTCATTTTTATGAGGCCCCACCTGTGGTGCCTGATAGACGCTAAACAAACTCTAAATTGCACTATCTCCTAACTCCTGCCAAGATTTCTATGGCGCACTTTCAGCAAAATTGAGCCTTGTTCCCTCTACACATACAACATCCTCCGCCCTCCGCCGCTCCTTTCGCCTTCAAAAATCAGTCAAAATGGCCGGTGTTCGCCTCCAGTACCGCCGACGAAACCCGTATGTCTTTCCGTCCCAACCAGACCCCGTCGATCCTGGAATATTGCAAGCCAAAGCGCCGCAAGACATTCCCTAGCACGCACGGGAAGGAAGAGGGGAAAAAATATGAATGATGAATAACTGACAAACGACGTGCGTGTACAGATACAACACCCGATCCAACAAGACCCGTGTCATCAAGACCCCCGGTGGCAAACTCCGGCTGCTACACATCAAGAAGAAGGGAACTGCGCCGAAATGTGGTGACTGCGGAACCAAGCTGCCAGGTGTATGTTTCTGCCCGATCTCCACATTCTACCCTGTCATGATGAGACAAGGAGGCCACAAGACCCGTAATACTGATGACGATGATGCAATTTCTAGATCCCGGCCCTGCGACCGCGTGAGTACGCAACTGTGTCAAAAACGCAAAAGTCAGTGCGAAGAGCCTATGGTGGATCGCGATGCGGCAACTGCGTGCGGGACCGCATTGTGCGAGCATTCTTGATTGAGGAGCAGAAGATCGTCAAGGTGCTGAAGGAGACGCAGGAGAAGCAGGCTGGAAAGAAGAAATAAAAACCGGCCTGGAGGTGATGTGTGTGTGATGTCGGCCGGGGACGGGCTTGAAGTGAGGAGACACATGGCACGGGCATGGTAACCACGGCCAACAACAAAAGAGAGAGAGAGAGAGACTCAAAAGCCCATGCACAGTGGAACTTGGTGTGTCTGCGCCACTCTCTCAGGACCAAAGGGCATACACTGTATTTTCTGTTTCTTCTTCTTCTTTGGCTGTGTGTGTGTGTGGCACGACGCCGCCTTTGCGTCTGCGGGTCAAGTTCTCAACAACACGTGTTGTTGTCTTTGCTTTCTCGCGGACTTTGGCCCGTCGCATACAAAACGGTCGGGTGATGTCAAGAAGAAACACATCTCTCCATGTCCATCCGGGAAAATATTGGGCATGGGTCTAGAAGGTGATTGAGAACCAGGCGAGCACAACGTCTTGCAAGTGATCCATCTGTTGAGTCCTCCGGCATCTATCCATCCTTTCCTCCATCCCTCCATCCACCCATGACTACAAGCTCGACTCGATGTGTGACCAGATGCGAGAGGCAGAGAGAGAAAGAGAGAGAGGGCGGTTTCCTTTCAGGCCAAAGTTGGGTCCATCCAATGGGTTTCCAATTGAGTAGTACTTGTTCGCGCCGCGCTTTCTTTTCTCTCCTCCCCGGATCTCCTGTAGACAACCAGTACCAAGGCGCGTGCCCGTTTTCCGCACCCAACAGTCTCCTCTCGTCTTCGAGCTCGCTCACTCGCGCCCTGTGACTCTGCCCCAACTACGCGCGCGCGAAACTCTTCACGTGTGTCAGCAGACAAACGGGTGCGTCCAGCCTCTCCCCCCCCCCCGCCCCGGCGGCGGTCGTATCCGCGTCGAAAGCCCAGGGGGAGGCCATGCGGGCCATAGAACATTACTGTTCAACCCGAGAGTGAGAGGATGCATATGTATGTGTATAATTACGTGTCCCGTGAGGGCGCAAGGCGGGGGGGCAGGAAGCACGGGGCGAATGCGAACGCGAGCGGCGCAATGCCGCATACGCACGCAACATGCTCTGCTGGTGATGCTGCCCCTGCGGCTCCTCTTGCCGTCTCTGCCGCTGCCGCTGCGACCGCTGCTGCTGGCTGCTGCTGGCTGATAGCTGCTGGCTCGCGACGGAAATAGCCAGCGAATTGTGTAGCAGGGGGGAACAAAGGGGATGCGGGAAAGGAAAAGAGAGGGCTGTGCGACGGCAGAGTCCATCAACATGATGGTTGACGTTGAGGAATAGCCAGTGGGCGGTACACGGGTTGGTTGGCGGTTGATCTTCCCGCAGGAAGGGAAGAAAAATTGCAAGATTAGACGTGGTATCCGCTGTCAATCTGTCATATTGCTGCTGTGACCCGATGAGAAAGGGAGGGAGAAGAAAAAAAAAGGCAAGAGACTGGGGCCCAAGTGACACCAGGAGAGAGGCGGCAAGAGCAGCAGAAGCAACAGCAGCGCTCCACTCTCTGCTCTCCTCTTGCCTGCCGGTGTCAGGTGCAACTGCGGTGTAACCATTCGACAGGGCTGGCTCAGACCAAGAAGAACAGTGAGAAGCATCTACAACGTAGACTAATACCTTTTCCAGAGGGCGCATAGCAGCAGCCCGCCGCGATTTCCATGTTCCCGCACGTGGACAGGATTTTGAAAGGGGTGTGTGTGTCCCGTACTCCCCACCAACGAGGGGCGAGCAGTTTATATTGCTAGATCGTGCTGTCAGGAGAGCTAGAGAGCAGACTTGTAGTGAAATTAGAGCCTGTGGTGGTCTGAAGGGACGATTCTGCATGGGTTGTACCAAGGTAATCCTGGTGAGAGAGGGATGCATACCCACTGGCTAGCAACGCTCTGATTAGAAGCGGTGTCAACCAAGGCCGGTCAATCCCGATCGTTCAAAACACGCTGGTTGTGGTAGAAAAGTCTTGGCCGGGTAGTGCTGGTTATCCGTCCGTTGTCTGGCCGTCAGTCTCAATTTGATGCAGAGGCCCTTGGGCCAACCCCATCTGACCTCTCTCTGTCTCTCTCGCTCTCTGTCTGGGTCTTTTTTTAGTCTCCTGGACAGAAATTGTCTCATCCTAGTCGTTTCATCGGGCGCTCGGAAAAGCCAGTCGTTGAGATACCAAGAGTGGATACACAGAGGCCAAAATACTGCGAAGAACAAAGACCTTACCTCTATCAGACCGATCTTGAAACACCGTGGTCTCCACAGATGCCTCGTTCTCTTCTAAAGCGGTCTTGATCCCACGGGAAGTGGAATAAATATTCAAGACATACCTTAGGGCAGTTCAAGGAGCAAGGTCCCTGAATCTCTCTCCGTTGCTGTCGTCAGCAACTTGAAGGTCCCATTTATTCAGTGTGTGTTGTGTGTGAGTGTGTGAGTGTGCGCCAAGCCGTGGCCCCCTCCCCAGGTTGGTGTCACTGGAAGGTCGAACAACTTCTGTCTCTGACAGCTCACGGGGACGATTCTGTGTAAGCTGTCAAAAAGGAACGAGGAGGGGAGGGGGACCACCCGGACCCCGTTACATGACGGCCATGTCAACCACGTTCTGAACAACTCTGTCTTGCTTTCCTTTTTTTTTCCTTTTGCTCCCTCCCTCCCCTCTGGATTCAAAGAAAACGTGCCAGGGATCAAGGGCTGGGCAAGGCGCGGCCGGATGCAGAATCGAGATTGTCCTTTGCACCGTAAGTTGTTTTTAGGTTTTAAGCTGGCAATGACTTTAAAATTGATAAGCTGTCTTTTTTAGGGGCAAAAGACCAAAGCTGGCGGGGTATTGTAGTGGCCGCGCGGTGGTCAGTCCACTGACAAGTGCATCTCAGAGGCTCATCGTCTGATCCTGGTGAAAAAAGTGCCAGTTCAGCGTACCTGTCAAGCGGAGACCTGGAGCGGTCGTCCATCAGCCAATCACAGCAGGGTGGTTACCCACACCAAGTCAAACTCTATTAGACCGCTATTCCAGTTGTGGCAAGGGTGTGGATCACATCTGTTCTTGTTCGGCTTAGCCTCATTCAGCGTCCAAGAATCACGACTTCGTCAACTATTAGGCGAAAAGCCAACTCTAGGTGCTCGTGATCGCTGATTTCAGTCTCTCTTTGAAATTTTGATTGCATTATAACATTTACAGTCAGAAGAAAAAGAAAACAAAAAAAGGAAAGAGAGATAAAGCACTCCTCGGAAACACCACCCCAGATAATTGATATCATTCCTGGTCTATTCAAGCCACTCGGCGGTTAAAAGGCATGCAGAGCGTTGATTTTCGGTACCTTTTGTTAGCTCGAGTCGGTTCGGACCGGCGCCGGCCGCTAGGCTGGAAAGCGAGGGGCTGCAGGACTCTGTGTGTTTGACACAAGGCAGAATGGCGTTTGCAAGCTGAATGAAATATCATCAGCCATCCCGGGGTTGTTTCATGGCAAATTCCTCAAGCAAACCTTGTTAGTTCTTGCCAACTCATACATTTGGTAGAGGCTAGCCGAGACGAACCCAGGGTAGTCAGGTATACGCAATACGAGGGCCAGGCAAGCCACCTGTTATAATTTGTCATCGGGGCCAAGGGCGGGCATTTGGTTGTGAGCGCTAGCCGTCGTCAGACAATGTTAGATTTGACGATAGGCGCTGCGCGCTTCGTTCAAATTCGGACGGACTTGGGTCATGGATGTTGGGGGTCAGCATCAAAATAACTGGAGCAGAATAGAGAGAGGGGGGGCTTGTAGGAGGCCAGACTTTAAGATACACCCACAACGACTGAATTACCCAAGTGCCTTAGTCTCTCAACGGTACCTTACCCTTAACCCCTGGCCGGAACGCGGGATATCAGACACCAGGGCCTTTAGGGCCACTGGTTTCTGCATATGCGAGCGAGGGCCCAGAAGGGTGACCTGCCCATCCGTTTGGTGTGCCTTCCAACGGCTATTTTGGCTGGGATAGCCCGCTCCAAAGCGTGACATAAACGAGAATATCGAACGTAGAACCCAACTAGCATTCATTCTAAAATTCTCGCTCGTCTAAACTCGTCCATTCATCGGCTTGGCAAATCCGATCAGCCAATCTGGCTTGCTGGGAACCAAGAATCGTCCAAGCTTCCACCCAAGTGCTCCGAGAGAAACAAGTTCTGCGATTTGAACTCGTCGAATGTGACATCCACTGCGTCAGCCTTGAGGTAACTGCCAAGCTCAAGTGGAAGTTTATTCTGGAAGCTTACAGAGCTTGCCATGTAGTGCGGCGGCTGCTGCTGCTGCTGTTCCACGGGGCTGGGCGAGCCACTGCTTCCGGTTGGAGAAGAATCTCTCAAAGTAGTTGCCGCGTTGACCAGGTGCTTGAGCGGGCCCAGGTCATCGATCTGTGCGGGGGATGCCCAGGTTAGGTATGGTGGTGACTGCTCTTTCTGCCGGAATCGTGCTGCTCGACGCGCTGCTCGACCGCCTTTCGCGCCCGACCTTGCTCTTACAGCATTTGGCCGGCCATGAAGGGCAGATCTTCTTGTGCCGCCATTCTTTCGATATCTTGTCGTCGACTGTACGCCATTTCGCAGCGCGTATTCTGTCAGATACCAAACACTGGTCGCTTTCTTCGGCTCACCACGGGCGTTGACTGCCTGTGTCTTGTCGTTCTCAAATGCCTGTAAAATGTCAGTTGGGAGCTGCTGGTCTCGTTCAAGCTTCAGATACCGTACATGATTCATAGACAGATTGTGCCTGATGCTGTTCTGCCATCCATTGGTCCCCGACTCTCTCGGTTTTGTCGTGTTCTTCTCGAACCAGTCGTAGATGTCGCGCAGCATCATTCGATGGCCTGGCGCTTCTAGGAGAGCCTCGTAGATGAGTCTTGCATAAGGCTTGCCGCCCTGACCATCTTCGTCCTCTTCATAGTACAAATCTTGCTCGTGTTCTAACAGGCTTCTTGGGGATAGGGTTTCGAATCCCAAATTGCCAAGATCAGGCGAAGAGTAATAAGAACTTTGGACCGGACTCTCACCATACGGACTCGTTGTCGAGTAAGGGGATTCGGAGTTCATGGGTGCGCTGTACGGCTGGGGGTGTGGAAGCGGGCCAGGGCCGATGCTTGACGGATGGTAGCTCTCTGGATTTGATGCATGGATCCAGGTCGGCGTCCATATAGTTGGGTTTTCCAAAGAAGGCAAATGCAGATGCGGCGGAGGGCTCTCGTGGAGGGGTTCGTGTATGGGGAGTTCATTCAAAGCCTGAAGATTATGACTGGACTTGTCACAATTTAATGAGTCCAGAGTGAAAGCAGTCGAGCCTGACGAAGAGGCAGACACCTTGTCGGGTGCATAGGACTCTGGAGACCAAGCAGGGCTGGCAAGAGGGCTTGCCATTGATAGCCAGCGCAATTGATCTGGGTGAGGGAGACCATTCTGGTACATGTGGGTGTCCAGGTGGTTTGATGAAGGCTCGCCCGGCAGAGACATGGCTCTCGAGAGAAAGCTCAATCCCTTCCTGCAGCAAGACGAAGCAAGAAATAATCTGGCAAGGACAGCTGAATGTACCACAAGAATAGTTGTCGGTGGCTCTTGGGGCAAAGGCGGGAGCAACAATAGACAATGGCAGAATCAAAGAGGTGTCCAGACGACAGGTATATAGGCCGAATCCAAGAGAGAGCGGCCGATGGAGCAAAGAAGCATTATGGGACAGCAATCAGATGCCCCACTGGAGAGATTGAAGACTGCTCAATGGTGGATATGCTGGATGCAAACAGCCAGCTGGCTGTGGGCAGAACACAAACAGTGAATGAATGAAGGTGGAGAGCAGTTGACCATGCTGCTGGGGAGCCTGATCAAACCAAGGGAGATCTAGCATTGCAAGTGTGGAATTGTGGGATCGGCAACAGTGTCTGTACCACAGCATGAGGAAGGCTGATGTGCGTATTGCCGCCCTTCTGCCACCCCAAGAAATTGAAGGCTAGGTTGAATACTGTGATGTATGGCAGGATGCAGGTTCACGGCTGTCCAGCTGTCAAGAGGGATCCATGCATGAGTGGACAGCTGTCAGGGTAGTGCATCTGGCCGGGGTGCATGAAACCAACCATGGATGCTTAGAAAAATGTGGTACCGCTCAAAGAAGAGGAGACATAGAGGCATGATTGCCTTGTTGGGGTCTTTCAGGCTGGGCCAGGATGGAGGTTCTTTGACCGCATGGGATATCAGATTGGGGATGGATGGAAGAGAGACATGCTGCAGCTAGAGACTAGAAGGCGACCACTGCTCATTGTGTGTGTGTGGGAGAGGGAAGATACACTTTCGGTACTGTGGGCAGACGTAGAAGCCAAGCTTCGATTGGTGGAGCCACTGCTCCTGGAATTTCCGATTTGTTGAGGACGGAGGGAAGGTGCAGCTGTGCCTAGTTAGGAAAGGCGGTGCAGCTGTTCGTAGTTAAGAAAGGCGGTTCCGAGTTCAGAAAGACGGTGCAGCAGTTCCGAGTCTAACGACTGCGACGGCCACAACGGCCGCAACGACTCTCTCTCAGGTTGAGAGGGTACGGGTAGGGCCTTCGGGCGCTGTCTTTGCGGAGCCGGTCGCAGCTATGCCCAGTCCATAGTAGTCAGACATTCTGATAAGAGGCAGGAGCCAACACGCGACTGCCTGCGACGAGTCGCAGTCTCACCCCACTGCCAAGCGCCCAAGCCGAGGCAGACTGATATATAGAAAAGTGCGACCACATAATATTTATGTCGTAAGATTGATAATTTGTTCAGTAGTGTTGTTGATGGCACTATCTACCCAAGGCATTATGTCGAAAAGCAAGGGAGTTTGTGCATCACGAGATCACATCACTCACCTGTCTGGCTTTCTGTGTGTGGAGTCATCGTTCGGTGAGTTTTAATCTTCGGGCCAATGGGATTGAGCCGGATGCTCGCCGGGTAAGCATAAAGCTTGATTTTGTGCAGAGGTATTCACGCTTACGGCAGAGTCAAACACGGCACTCCTCTTTGCTGGACCATTGTTAACTTAACTGCTCTCTCTGCATGGCCCAATTGCGCTCCTTTGTTTGTTTTGACCATGTTGCCACTCCAACAGTGAGCTCCCCGTTTCCTGGCTCTTGAGCCACCAAAACGATATGCCTGAGGTCGTTCGCGGCATTCGACACAGCGTTGACGCTGGCCAACGCACAGTTGGCTTCGACACTCCTCCGGCAACCGCTCTCCATGCGAGTCCGTCGCAGCAGTCCCGGCCGTCGCTCGAGGGCCAGGGCCAGGGCCAGGGCCATGGCAGGTCCCGTAAGAGCGTCGAGTTCAAGGACCTAGAAAGACGACGGAGCAACAGGCCAGAAGACCGACCACCAGCACAGGCCTACTACGACAGTCGCGCTGCTACCAAGCGCGAGTTCAACAGGAGAGGAAGCACGCTCGCGGAATACTATGAGCACCACCCTACGCTTCTGCCTCAACTCCCCTTTACCTGGCACCATGGATGGCGACGGGTGAAATTGGGGCTCCTGATTACTTTGATGTTTATTGATGCCTGTGTTATCCCGCTCGTCTTGTACTATACCATGAAATTTGCCGGCCATGTCCAGGGCTGGATTGGTGGGTGGCATGCCTGTGTTGCTGGGCATATGCGCTGACCATTGCTGCAGTGTTTGCCGTTGTTGCCACCATCTGGGGCGGTCCCACCTATCTCGAGTTTGCTGTCCGTTCGTGGCGATTGATTAAGAAAGAGGACTTCTACCGGCCGTTGGGGGCCAAAGGACGCTGGGGGTTTGACTTTGTCTCCTGGCTCTCTGTTTTCTCCATTGCCGCTGTCACTTCGCTTCTGATCGTGGGAAGTGCGCCTCACATTGTATGGCTCAGGGTTCTGTCGCTTCCGGGACCGGCGTTGTTGTTATGCCTTGGCTCAGGCATCATGTTTGTGACCACCCTGGCGCTGCTTAAAAAGCCCGCGCCATTTCGGATCAGCTCAACGGGCAAGGGAGAGCCTGTCTTGCCAGGAGTGCTGTACCTGATCGAAGATGTTGTGGCAGTCAATGCCAGTGCGGGCCGGCCCTACCGCGAGGCTCTCCATGCGCGGTACAACGCCAGTCCTCGCTTCAGACAGATGGTCATGGACCAGTCCCTTTTCTGGGGGATCCCCGCCATCCTGATTGGAGGTGCGTTAATTGTGGTGGTGTGTGTACACGAGGTGGACAAAGAAATTGCCTACGGTCTCGGTAAGCGGGTGTTGCTGTTCAGACTGTGGAGAGCAGTTGCTAATCTGGCTGCAGGATGGGGTATTCCCTTCTTCTGGGCCTTAATCTGGGCTTTTTTGTCCGTCATCTGGGTGAAAAAAGCCCTGCGCAATGAGAGGATAGCATGGGAGGAGGACAATGATGGCGACCTTCACGACGCCAAAAGGCTAGTGCTGGACGACCAGCCCCTGATCCCGGGGCAGGCTGGTCAGACTAGACACTCGGACCATTCGGCCACGTCGACGTCCCACGTCGATGTCGCGCCACCAAGCGGCGGTCATGATGAAGCCACACAAGACGATGCTCAGATCAACAAGCGCCCTTCCGCGCGGGCTGTTTCAGAAGAAGCCAAATCAGACTTGACGACCAACATATAGATGAAGGAGGAAACCAGATCCGATGATGAGATTGGAGAGATTGGCAAGATTTTAATCAGGTTAATGAATGTACATATAATACAGCCCCTGCTGACTCCCACTGACTTGCCTACGCGCTGTGTGGACAGCCACCGATGACTCCCACTGGCTTGTTCCAAAGAACAGAACGCGTAACTTAACCTTGCATCTTGAGTTTGACTGTGCCTGGCGACGTGTATCATACCGCATGAATACGGCAAATCTTAAGGAAATTATCTTTTTCATTTACTTCCGATAGTAAACCTTGCGGAAACTAAACCACAAGGTCAACACACCGTCCTGAAAGACGCTCTTGAAGCCACGGCCCTCCTTGCCACTGTAATCCCAATCGCGGTCGACGATGCGAAAGGCAATATCCTCGTAGGGCGGGCCGGCAGAGAAGCGGATGATGCACATGTCTTCTTCGCCCGCGGCGGCGCGGGACTCGCCTTTGCGCCGGCCAGACTCGCGGATGATCTTGTACGTCGGCGCCTTGGTCGTGTGCTTGGGCAGGTCGGGGTAGAAGATGTGGAACTTGTAGCCCTGGACCACGCGCGGCGGCGGGTTGTCGGCCGAGTAGTGTGTCTGGTTGTACTTGTTCCAGTCGTAGCCCAGCGCGACCCGGTTGAAGTACAGTGGCTTGCGGAGGGCCGGTTGGCCGGTGGGTGATGATGCTGGTGCTGGTGCTGATGCTGATGATGATGGCTTGGTGGTTGTGGGTTCTTCTGCGGTGAAGAGTTCTTCGTCTTCGTCGACGCCGCGCGCGATCAGTTTGTCGAGTGCGGTTTGCGCAGTCGTGGTTGAGAGAGATGCAGTCTGGCCCTTGGTGGACGAGGAATGCGCTGCGAGGATGTTGTTGGACGCACTGGGCGCGGGTATGAAGCCCTGTTTGAGAATCTGGTTGCGATATGCGTCCAGGTCGTCGTCCGTGGCCTCTGCTCGCTCCTTTTTCAACTGCTGTATCCTCTTCTCGACCACTTCCTTCCACACCGCTTCCGTCGCCTTCCTCGCCTTCCACAAGCCCACGCGGTCCAGCAACTCACCCCAATAGTCGGTATCAACCACCTCGTGGCCTTCCAACTTGCCCCTGACCTGTCCCTCTAGTGTGTTGAGCTGGTCCACAGTCTTGCCCTTTAACAGGGTATCAATATCAGCCTGTACACCCGCATCCACGCCCCTCCTCGCCCCTCCCGCCCCGCTCTCCAATTTGAGCCTGTTCTCGCGCTCCCTCATGATGGTCGCTATCACCGCCCACCAGTTCCTCGCCCTCCTAAGCCGCTCCATCTTTTCAAAACCCTCGACATCCTTCCTCAGCGCCTCACATTCCTCGGTTTTGTTCAGCGATTCGATCAGCTTGACCGGGTCGCGATACTCCAATTCCTCGTCCTCAATCTCCTCAAACCCTCCCGATCCCGCACCCCCAGCAGCAGCCCCTTCCCCATCCTGGGCGCGCTGCAAGACAACCAGCCAATCCACGACCCTGGCTCTGCCTTCTTTCACTCGTATAGCCGCGCGCTTCTTCGCCTGTGCAAGCACAAAGTCGTCCTCCTGTGCGACCCACGCGCGCATCTGCTCATCTTCCTGAAGCTGGTTCAGCCGGATAAGATCCTTGGCTGACCGCTGTTGCGGGCGCCGTCTGTCTTTTCTCTCGTTCAGTTGATCGGAAGAAGGAACGCCGGCGTCTTGGCGGGAACGGTACTGAGTCGGCCGTGGCCTCGCAGAGTACGGCGATGGAGAGCGAGAGCGGCGCCGTTTAGCAGGCGGGTCGCCGTCATGTAATGAACTCATTGTCGTCGGATGATGGTCGCAGGGCAACAAGGCGGAATTGAGAAGTCCATATACCACAGCCGTAGATAAGGACTAACTCCGGATTTCCTCTCTGGTTGATGCAACCGCGCTAGTCTGAACTAGGATGGGGGGTTGGTTATGATGCAACAGCCCTTGGCAAATAACGAACTCTGATATAATACATGATATTATGATTTCTCTAAGCACATGAACAGAGAAATAAGCTCTTTATTATATTTATATGTCCCTCCTCTGCGTCAAGGTATAATGCCTAGACCGATCAGCAGGTGTACATTACTCTCTACCCCGATGCAGTCCCTTCCGACCTAGGAGACGAGCCGCCCCGTCGCCTCGCTGAAACACAAGAAGGCCACCTTCTTCCTCTCTTCTTCCAGCTCATCCTGCAATACCCTGATTTGTGCTTCAGCATCGTTAGCCCGGCCCTTCTCTTCCATGAGCTTCTCCGACAGGCTGTTAGTTCTCTCGTTGGCAATGTGCAGTCTCTCGTTGGCAACGTGCAGTCTCTCGTTGGCAACGTGCAGCCTCTCGTTGGCAATGTGCAATCTCTCGTTCACGACGTGCAATCTCTCGTCCGCAGCGTCAGCTCTCTTGTTCACCACAAAGGCTCCTTCTTCTGCAGTATTCGCTCTTTTGTTGAAGAGCTCGAGCGCCCCGTTGATGGCCAGAATCGGATGAGGTAGCAATCCCCAGTGCCACTGGAGGGTCGAATTGTCGGATGGCCTCACCTTCTCAAGCAAGCGACTCCATCCGTGCCCGACATGCTTGCGTCAGCAGATCGACTGTGCGTCGCAGTCCGAACTTTATGGAAGTCCCAGAACTCTGGTCGACCAGTGGTTAGGGTCAGCAAGGTATCTTTCACATCTGGGTCGATATATTCCCAAACGTGGGCTATAGATCCTCTTCATCATCATCAAGAGACACTGAGCCCTGCAGCTGAAAGTTGCCTCGCCCGCAATTGGGAAGATCGGCGAGGTTAAGATCGAGGTGGCGTAACGCGGTTGAGTCGCCTGGGTGCTGGTACTTCGTGTAATAGGGGTAGGAGTCTGCTATGGGTTGTTGGAAGAAACTCTTCACGATGTCCAGTGAAGAGAAAATAACACTTCCTCCCAAAGCCTGTAAAATGGTGTCTTGCTTCGGTAAGGGATAGGCGTCTGGGTAAATAGCGGAGTTGACTCTTCGCAGATCCACGACCACGCGCGGTTTGCCGTTTCGCCATACCTGAGAGAAATCGTTCCCAGATGGTTACGCTGGATACCCCGACGATTCCAGCTCTCAGACGGTGATCCCGTCTAAACTAAATCGAAGCTCTCCAGAGTAGCAAGCATACCCTGAGAATACGCTCCAGCACCCTTCATTTAACCCCCTCTCACGCTTTTTCCCTCCTCCTAACCCTCGCCGACCCAAAGAGCCGAAGGCCCTCATAGCTAGGTCACAACAATCTAGAAGAACGTTGAGTGACACTGTGTTTATAGTGTTAAATATATGGTCGCTGCAGGGCACCGTTCTTTCGATCAGATATATCTCTAACTATATCTCGATATAGCAGTCAATGATATCAATCAGTCTTCTCTCAATAGGAACTGTTTGACTTCATCCGGTTTCAGTGGCGGACGCTCTATTCCTGGCCTTTCTAATGCGCGGAGTTGTGTCGTATGGTTTTTCGTGTGATCCGTCTCTGGTGGGGTATTGATCCCCTTTTGGTCGGAGTATGCTCTCCTTGGTTCTGATGGTTTGATGGTCAATTCAGTATTGTTCGTATTCCCTCTTCTCGAGGTCTATTCCCTCTTCTACTGATACGATACTACTTGTGTGTGCCAAGAGCTTGGCACATCCCTTTGGTTCCACGTGATAAGTTGGGTCAGTAGGTCCTTTTCAGGATTGGTATCTTGGGTATTGGCCAACTCTGTCACCTCGCGTCTTGATTGTTGCACCTGGTCTAGGTCTGCCAGGTTGATGGTCTTGAGGTATTCATTGCCAAATGTGGCTGCATCGAGGCTGGCCTGGATTTGCGACACTGGGGTGGTGGGGAGGTCTGCTGTTTCGCAGATTTCCCCTCTTCTGCGGGCTCTGCAACATTCAGGTGTGCATATATATATATATGTGTGTGTGTGTGTGTGTGTGTCAATCATGACATCAGGTCACATCTGGAGGAGCAACAGGCAGTGTGGCTATTAACATTAAGATCTGACAGGTATTCTGATGATCATTGTGCGTGGTTATATATGCGTACCAAGGCGGAGCATTCATGGCAGGCTAGTCCACTTCAGGCCTAGAGCAAGCATTCCTTCCTTCCCCATTCCATCCCCCTCTCCCCCCTCTCTGTACCACCCCAACAATGCTCAGGCTATCCAGCCAGCTCCGCCAGCTCCATAACCGCTGGCGTCCGCAGCCCGTAGATAGTCGCCATGCATCGCATCGGCAGATGTACCAGTGGGCGGCAGCATTGTCGATCCCCTTTTTGCTTGAGAGTATGACGAGGCCAGAGACGGAGGAGGAGCGCAATGCCAGGCAGGAACGTGAGCAGAAGGCACGAAAGGTGAAGATACTCAGGATCGATCTATGAAGGACGACGGGGAGAGGATGGAATATATTGCGAGAATATGAAAAAAAACAATGAGCATGATGATGAATGGCTATTTTTTTTATTATATTGACCATCTCACATCCTCGACCGATCATGAGTTACCAACTCGGCGGTATACGACAATGGTACCACATCTCAAGAATTGACCTCAATTCCACTTGTTACTCTTGATCTTGTCGGCCAACTTACCCGTCGCCCGACAACCCCTAACCTTGACCTGGCCCGTCTTCTGCCTGACCTTCTCCAACCCGGACTTGAGCCTCTTCCTCAGGCCACGCGACAGCCCCGCCGACTCCAGCAATGGCCCTTCGTCGTTGATCTCACTGCCGCTATCATCAATCCTCACTCGCCACCTCCGAAAGACATTATCCCGCCCAGCAGCTGCATCCATGCGGCCCGCCGCTCGCCCAAAATCTGCAAAACACGCCGTCTGCCCTGAATAATCAGGCTGCTTGCGCTGGACAACTGCGCCAGGTTCATATCCCTCACCTCCCTCACCTGCACTGCTGCTGTTGTGGATCCAATCCATGATTTGGTTGAATGGGTCAAGCGGGGGAAGATGCATGGGGTGGATGTGATGTTCAGATTCGAGTTGGCGTGCCAGATTGATGAGCTCGCCCTCATTTTCGTCCTCGTCAGCACCACCAGCACCAGCACCACTACCTCTGCCGTTGATCAGGCCAAAGTACAAAGGCAGATTGTACACGAAGTGGTAGTGGACAAGACTGTTACCCAGTGATTCGTGCTTGGTGAGCATAGAGGACACAGGCTGCTGCTGCTGCTGCTGCTGCTGCTGCTCCTTCTGCAACGCCCCTTGGGTCCAGTTATTATACTGCTGGTTGTGATCCAGAAGGAGTCGGGGTCTGCTGTTGGCCAGAAGCATGGCAGCTGGTGAAAGGGCGGTCGTTGTGAACGGCAGTGCTTTTGTTGTCAACGCGCCGTGGTGGTGGTGGTGGTGGTGGTGGTGGTGGTCACACACAATGTCTTGTTGTGCTTGAGGCGGCGTCACGACGGAACGCCCCGAGTGGCAGTAGGATTCGCATCGAGGATCCTGTCTACTATATGCGGATCTTGACATGTTGAGATTGTGGGTTGAGGATACTTTTTCGCTTCCAAGCTCGAGTTTATATCTCATATAACCCCCCGTCTTTGGTCCCGAATACACAATTCAGAGCACAGACAGGGGCATTGTAAGTTCGGCTCCCTCTGGGGCGTTGTCACTCCGTCTTTTTTTCTGCTAATCAAAGACGTATTGTTAAAGAACAATAAAGTCCTGGCATACATTGTTGTTCATGATAATCAATGCAGGATAGAGAACAATCCAGGGAATATTCCCCCCCGAGACATTGACAACGATGAAACGAGTGATCAGTCACTTCACCCAGGAACCGCTGAGAGACATGACACTTCGAGTGATCTCATACAGAGAGAAAAAGTTGAGGAGGAAAAAAAATTGATTTTTGTTTTCCTAACCACAAAAAACTGTGCACAGTACTTTGATATTGGATCATTGCCAATCAAGTTCCATGCGGATGGAAAATCCCTCCCTATGCCACGGTCTCAAATGCAGTAGAAGCGCTAAAAAGCAGCATCCCCCATCCCTATCCCCATCATCATCATCATCATTGCATTTTTTTTATCGTTGTCGTTATCGGCCGTGATATGGGTATTTACAGTACCAGCCTGCCCCTACCTGCGCCTGGCGTCGATGATGGTGGGGAGGCGGGATATGCAAGAAGTGCTAGAATGAGGGCATTCGCGCGCGTAGTGAGAAGGCATGATGGTTATGATGATGCTTGAGAAGAGTAGGAGCCGCGCGGGGGGCGATGGCGGTTGTTGGCGTGCTGTTGTCGTCGACTGTAGGGGGTCGAGAGTCAGCGTTTCTGAGTTCTGGAAAGGCTAGATGAAAGGAAGGCTGGTGACATACCTGTCATTGTAACATAAACAGTCTCAATATCGTAGATAGTAACGGTTGACCGAGGCGCGGACACAGCAGTTGACGTGACAGTGACAAAGGTAGTGGCGTATGAGGTAATGACATCGTGCACTGACAAGAAGCTGTCAACGGTGGTCGTGGGTGACGTTGACAGTGACGCAGCCTGACCTAGGCCTGGGTTAGCAGAGTGGAAAACAAACTACGTGGCGGCGTGCTTACCAGAAGCAGGGCCCGAGGCAACAGCTGTGAATGCAATCGTTTCAGGATCTTGGACAACGCTCGGATTGGTGATGTTGGCAAGTTGAGAAGCGACAGCGGCGCTGTGGATGTCTTGTCCACTTTCGTAGTCAACAACGCTCTTTCCGACAGCGGCGACAGCGGCCGCGGCAGCAGCAGTGTCAGCAACGATCTCAATGTCCATGCAGGTGGTGTAGAGCTCTTGTTTTCCGTCCGGGTAACCTGTGGTTCCTGGCATGGTAGGCCAGTCCCAGACCCAGTACAGCGTATACAGGGAGCCGACTTCCAGGTCAGAGGGCAAAAGGATATCTTGTTGGCACCAGAGCGAATCCACCTGGAACTCAGCCACTCTCTGGGCGCCAATCAGGCCATTGTTGCCCTGGAAGCACTGGCCATCGTCGAAGTTGAGCGTCGACAGGAGCACGCCTCGACCGTCTCCGCCACTTCCATCAGCGGTCCACTGCCTATGGATGGCTAGCAGTGCGTCATCAGGCAGTGATTCCGATGTACCGTAGACATAGTTTGTTCCCCGGTTCTCAGGTTTTCCTGGCTGATTCTGTGGCAAGGTGACATGTCCATTCTCCTGATATCTCAAAGCGACGGCGGCGCCGGCTGGGGCTTGCAAACGCGGACTCCCGTCGGTCTGGGTGGGCGACGTCTGAGAAGAGCGGCAGATCAGATCTGTGGTGAGGATGCGATTGACAGGGCGATCGCCGTCCGGTGGAATGAGGTTGACCATGGCTGCATCGCTGAAACCAGGACTAGTACGCAGTACGTTGCCACGAGGATAGCCGGGTGTTCCTACAAAGCTCCCATTTGACCCGATTAGTGTGAGTTGTTCTATCCATGTATGGGCGCTGGCCAAGTGTGAGGCAGCAAGGACCAGCACACAGTTGGAGAGGTGGAATCGCATGCTGAAATTTTTGGAGGAGGGATAAGCCAAGTGTGCTGTTGCCAGACAGCCGGGGATGTCGTCCTTTCGACCAGCGAAGGACGGATGCTTTGTATGTTGTGCGAAATGATCTCAGGTATTGGTTGGATGTAAAGGTAGATGTCGTTGAAAGAGTTCAGGCAAGAGGTCCAGAGGGTTCGCGAGTGAACGGGTTGGAGTTGGTCAGAGGTAAAACAATGGCAATGAAGGACAAGTCTTTGTTGTTGAAGAAGTAGCAGCAGCAGGAGTAGGAGCAACAGAAGCTGTTGTTGGTGTTGGAAAGGAACGACAGTGTTGATGACAATCCTTGCGACAATGATTCATGCGAAGACAATGGCTACCATGACATTGTCTCTCGATCCAATATCACTCACCGAGGACAATGCCAAGGCAAGGAAATCGGCGAGTTTCGGTCGAGGCAGTGAAAGGAGTGACAAGCCCTCGAGGGGATTAAAAACGAGGGCGCAAAGACATGCTATATCTTTGAAAAGTGAGAGAACATCACCTACTCTAAGCGCAGATGGAAAGCATATAAGGCCTATAGAGCCTTGCATGAAACCGAGGATGGGATGCTCTCCAGGGTCGAGCAGGGACCATTCTCGCCATCTGGCAGACAAGCAAGGGGCGGCCATCCAGGTTGAGAGAAGTCTAGATCCGGGCTGTTCCAATGCTCGAAGCTTTGTGGGATGAGATTTTAATCAAGGGTGTAGTCCTATTGATTTGCCGCGTATAGCGTTTCAGAAAGTCGATGGACTTACCTTGTTGCGAGTGCGCGAGGGGGGCAGTTGTATTTCTGAGACGACGCAGTAACTCATATCTCCTTGCTAGCGGCTGTAGACTCGGGTCGGGCGACTTCACTGGGGACCTGCTCGTTGCTAGTTCCGGCTCGGGACCACATTGTGTGTCGGTGAATAGAGAGGCAGCAATGCAACCCTGGTTGACTTGTAGGGTCTGTGTCATCCATTCATTACCTGCTTCCTGCAGCAGCCTTTTTCAGCTGGCTGGTAATCAGGAGGTTGGCAGTAAGGGGCAAATAGGGACTAATTTCCATCGAGTTAGCGCCCGACTGGAGTTTTGACCTCTCAGCGGTCAGAGTGCCTGGGTGGTGCGTGTCACACCCCAAGGCCTGGTACTTGTCGAAGGCGCTTCTAGCCTTGAGCATTGCGTGTCGAATCGATGGCAAAGCTCAAGTCTCATGCTTTTGTGTGACCAGGTGACACGATCAGCTAGCACAGGGGAGATGCCCTGAGGCTGAGGAGGGGTGATCAGGTGACTGGTAGTTGACTTATGCTCAATTAACTTAAGTTATGCTCAAAATTAAGCTCAATATGCTCAGAGTTAAGCTCAATATGCTCACAGTTAAGCTCAATATGCTCACAGTTAAGGCCGCGCCGGCGGTCTTGTCCAGGAGTTAATTCATATCGTCATTAATTCTTGTTAATAGTCTCAATGTTGGATGGTACAAGTACAGCGTATAGTCAAGTCAGAAGAGAATCTATCATTCCGCAGGCTGCACCTCTTCTTGCTTTTCTTGCTGCTCTCCTTCAACCTCTTCAACATCTTGATGCTCTTCTTCGACCTGCTGCTCCTCGTCATGCTCCTCATGCTGCTCCTCAGGCTCCTCGGGCTCATCATGCTGCTCCTCCACCTCTTTATGCTCCTCTTCCACCTCTTCTGGCCCAGACACACTATAGCTCGGAGCAGGCAGCTCCTGTCCATCCTTCAGCAGAACATGGCCCAACTCCTGGTCGATCTCTGCCTTGCGCCGCTTCCACGCCTCAACCTGGACCAGGCGCTCCCTCAACTCTTCCAGTTCCTTCTCCACGCCCTGCTTTTCCTGGTCGGACCCGATCTTGACCATCTCCCAATCATAGCCTTCGTCACCCAGGCCAAGAGTGAGGTTGTAGGTGTGGTACTTGCGCAGGCTTGCCCGAGTGCTGATGGTTACCAACGTGATGCCTCGGTCCTTGGCTGTTTCGTAGAGGAGGCCTTCCACATCGTTGGACACGGCACTGGTGGCTTCGTCTAGGAACGCGTATCGTGGCTCATGGTAGAGAAGACGGGCGATGGCCATGCGCTGCTTCTCACCCCCACTCAGCACGTCCTTCCATTCCTTCCGGGTGTCCCAGCCACCTTCTCGAGGGAGTAGGTGGGCAAGCTTCACGCTTCCAAGGATGCGCTCGAGTTCATCATCTCGCTTGCCGGCTTCGCGCATGTCGACCTCGGTATGTGGATATATGACTTGATCGCGGAGAGTGCCCACGCTCAAGTATGGACGTTGTGGAAGGAACATTATTCCGTCCTGGCCAGTGTTGCGTGGCCGCGATACCAGGCCACGATAGACTGGCCATAGCCCTGCCACAATGCGCGAAATTGACGACTTGCCCACGCCGTTGGCACCCGACACCAGAAGATGCTCACCTGAATGAACAACAAATGAAAGCGATTCGATCAGTTCGTCACCGCCATGCGGATAGAGTGAGGGTGCCACAATCGGCACGTCCTCCATCCGGATCCCGTCAAAGCCAGGATAGACAGTGCCTTGCACATCCGCAAGGCTGAACAGCTCAATCTTGCCCGGACTCCGTCGGGCCAGGCTGCCATAGGCATTTGCTTGAACGCGGTGCAATGTTGAGATAAGTTGGTATACGCGCGAAGTATAACCAGCCAATTCCGAGAGGTCCTTGATGCTGTACATCATCCTTCCACCTGCATCCGCAAGTGAGAGCATAAGGCGCTTGTTCGTGATAAATTCCTTCATGTGCCCGCGCTCTCGGTTCAGGCTGGCGGCCTGGCCATCAGTCTGGATATCCGAAACTGCGCTGGCAGCAATCGCGCCAGCCCAAGCAGGCAGATAGACCGGTATGGCCGTGATAATATACCCAAATGCAGACCAGGAATACTTGAGGACAAAGTCCTCGAGCATATTGTACCGCACCTTGACGGCATAGATGCCTTCCATCCACGAGCGCAGCTCTTTGAAGGATTTGTTGAGATAGACCTTCTCGACTTCAGCTCCACCATAGAAGCCGACCTCCTCGGCGTTGGCAATAAGCCTTGCATGGAGAGCACGGAAATCCCCCTCTTTCTTCCCTTCTACTGCCTTCAACTTGCCGAACGGCGGTGACACGCGACGCAGGAGAGTAGCAGTAGCAAAGTAGTTAGCCAGCAGCCCGCTCAGCGCAAGGGGACCCAGCGAGCGATAGAGCTGATAGTTGAAGACGAAGAGATCAACCAGGGGCTTGCCTAAGCTCGAGTATAGACTGGCCGCGGCGGTACAAAACAGGGTCAGATCCTGGGTAATGAACTGATCCGGATTCTCGCCAACACCGCCGTCCAGGTTTACCAGCTTGTAGTAGTTGAAGTTCGCATTCAGATAGAGATCGTGGACATAGCGAGTTAGTCTCGTGCGGAAGGCTATCGAGATCTTCGACTGCAGGAACTTGATCATGGCGTTGGTGTAGGAAGCCAGAGTGCCCACAGCCAGCCATCGCAAGATGCCGACCAGGAAGGCCTTGCCCTGGCCCGACACCAGGTCCCGGACAATGGCACCGTCTAGCCGGGCCACAACGAGAGACAGGTAGGTTCGAAAGATCAGGAAGACGCCGTGGCTGAAGAGCAACGCTGTCTCCTTGCACCTGAACCGCGGGATCATGATGTTGAGCAGACTGAGGAACTGGTGGAGAAAGGCCAGATTCAGGCCCGGCTTGACCTGTGCGGACGGGCCAAAGGCCGGGGTAGAGGTGCCACTGTTGATGCGGGTCACCCTCGGTGGCGCCAGGAACAGGCGTCTATGGGCATCCAGGGTGGTTGGCCGCACTGGGTGAATGATGACCCGGGAGGTGGTGTCACCATTGGGCACATAGATTATGCGTGCGCCATCCTTGGCTCGAATCCCGCTGTTCATGCGCACCAGCTGCCTGCCAATTGCATTCTCCTTGAGCCGCGCTCGCCACCATCGATAGCTGCCGTATGAGGAGGAGAGGATGGACAGAAGGAGTGCTAGGGTGGCCACATATTTCAACGACGTCGGCGTCCTGCGCAACCGGGAGCGGACGAGCTTAACATAGTGTTTGTAGAGGACTGTCAACGGGTCCTCTTTCGAGAGGACTGCCATCGTAGCCGTCCTGCTGTCCTGTGTCTACCGGTGCTTGCAGCTCATCTTGCCATCTTGCCGCGGGGCGGTGGCGGGCGTGGAATGGAACGGCAGCGACGGGGTAATTTTCGTGTGCTCCCTTACTTGCTGGATGCCCGATGCGGACACAAAGTTCGAGTGGTCGCAAGGGCTCCAGAGGCTCGCAGTGTGTATGGGGCAGCATGCAAATGCAAATGGACGAAGCAAAGCACATGCAGTTGCACCAAGTCGGACCAACCTCGGGCAATGCGGATACGATAGCCGGGAGACCATCCCTGATGCGGCTAGCAGGCACCAGGAATCTATTTGCTCACAGATGATTGGTGGCCACAAGCTTGGTCTTCTGCTCAGGAATCTGCGTCAGTAGTCCCTTTCCATCCACCGCACTCTCCAGGTTCTGCAGCACCAGCAGCTCCATCGCACGCTGCGTCTCGTATGTATGGGTGCCAATGTGGGGAGCAATGAACGTCTTCCTGCTCTGAATCAGCCCCGAGTCCACCTGCGGTTCATGCTCGAACACATCCAAGCCTGCAGACGCAACCTTGCCGCTGTTCAGCGCCTCAACGAGGTCCTTTTCCTTGATCAGAGCACCGCGAGCAGTATTGACAATCACCACCCCGTCCTTCATCTTGGCGAATTCGCGTGCTGAGATAATATGCCGGGTCTTCGCGTTAAGAGCAAGATTGAGACTGAGAATGTCAGACTGAGCGAGAAGGTCGTCGAATGAAACATATGTGGCATCGCCCTCGAGCTCAGCTGGGAGACGTGACCGGTTGTGGTAAATAATTCTACACCCGAATGCTCGAGCACGATGTGCCATGGCCTCGAGTCAGGTCAGCAGATGTAGTATATGTGTGGGAACGATGGGGAAGCACTTACTCGACCAATGCCTCCCATACCAAGTATTCCCAAGACTTTACCCTTAGGATCGTGGCCGAGAGTAGCATTCCCTCGCCACTGGCCTGCTCTGATTGCTTCCAGGGACGTCTGGGCCTGCCTCAGCGCTCCAAGCATAAGAAAAATGCCAACGTCTGCTGTTGCATCGTCAACTGCAATTGGCGTACTCGACACAGCGATCCCTCTGCGTGTACAGGCATCCACATCAATGTTGTCGTACCCTGCCCCATTATGACAGATGTATTTCAGGCCTTTTGGCAGCACGTCCACTATCTCCTGATTGAATGGGCCAGTCTGGGGATTGGACAAATTAGAACGGTACAAGCCCACAACATCGTCGTACTCTCCTCTCTTGCACTGTGCTATAAACTCTTGCCTGCTGCCGTTGCGGAACTCTTTCAGTTCATACTTATTGCCGAGGTGATGCCATTCCTCGTTGCAGTGAGTAAGTGGCCCAATAAGGAGGACTGTTGGCTTCGACATGGTGGAATGGGCCATGGGCCATTCAAGGGCGCTGGATGAGTAACTTCTTTCCAGTAAATCGTTCAAATCAACGGAGGGTCGAACGGTCGATTCTCTGCGGGCTGCGGGCTGCGGGCTGCAGCAGGTCGCCGTCACTATCGCCGTCCCTGTTAGCCCGATTGATTGCCACTGGTCAATTATCTCTCTCTCTCTCTCTCTCTTACTAACCACAGTGATTCTGATTGAATGCAACCCTGCCGTCGGTTCGGCCTTTGAAAACTCCACCCCCACAAAGCGATCGGATAGCAGAAAATTTCTCCACAAACGGGCTTACCACCGCCGACCTTTTGCCCTTAGCACACGTGTAGGGTCACTAAATCCTCAGTCTAGAGCCGGGCCAGAGCCGGTTGGGCAAAGCTCTCGAGAAACAATTGCAAAGGGCGTAAATATAAAAAGAGGTCGAGGTCTGGACCTTTGACCTTTTCGAGCCCACAAACTGCCACGTACCAAAGGGACAAACCAGTGCCCACGATGACTTCAGGCGGTGTTGATCAGACCAAGATGACTTCAAACGGTGTTGATCAGACCAAGATGACTTCAAACGGTGTTGATCAGATCCAAGCCCTCGTTCTGCACGGCGCCAAAGACCTCAAATTCGTAAGACTGTCCTCTCCTGTCTCCAGTCCCGCACGATATCAGAACCAGTCTGCTTAACGATCAGCTAGGAAACTCGGCCCAAGCCTGAGCCTGCAAATGGAGAAGTGCAAGTCGAAGTCAAGGCCACAGGTCTCTGCGGATCGGACTTGCATTACTACAACCACGGACGGAACGGCAACTTCCTGGTGCGTGCGCCCCTATGCCTGGGCCATGAGGCTTCAGGCGTCGTCACCGCCGTATCCGACGGGTCGGCACTGCAGGTGGGAGACCGCGTTGCCCTGGAAGTCGGATTACCCTGCCGGGTCTGCAATCTTTGTGCCGCGGGACGATATAACCTCTGCCAGAATCTACGCTTCAAATCATCGGCCAAGACGTTCCCTCACTTCGACGGCACCCTGCAAACCGTCATCACACACCCAGCTAACATGTGCCACAAATTACCCGACAGCGTATCTTTTGAGCAAGGCGCCCTCATCGAGCCCCTGGCCGTCTCTCTCCACGCGCTCAGAAGGAGTCAGAATGGAGACGGTGTTCCCCTGCTGGGATCAACGGCCCTGGTCCTTGGAGCCGGCGCCGTCGGGATGCTGACCGCCGCAGCTCTCGCGGTCTCGGGCGTTTCGAGCATTACCATAGCCGACATTGACGGAGCAAGGCTAAAGATTGCCGAGGGTATCGCTGGCGGACGATTTCACTTCAAGACCTTTCAGATCCCAAGGTCGGCACCGCCGTCATCAACAGAGGAAGCGTTCAGTAACGCCGAGAAGCTGGCCAAAGAGATATCTGCCTCTGCCGGACTCTCTCTCGGGTTTGATCGAGTGTTTGAGTGCACCGGTGTGCCGCCGTGCGTGCAACTTGGCTGCTACGCCGCTGCGCCAGGAGGAAAACTGGTGTTGGTAGGCATGGGCAGCTCTGGCATGTCTCTACCAACAGCAGCCTTTGCCCTGCGCGAGGTTGATGTCATTGGCGTCTTCCGCTATGCCAACTGTTACCCCCCAGCCATTGCCCTGTTTGCCAGTGGCCAGCTTGATGGTGTTGCAGAGGCTCTAGTGACGCATCGTGTCAAGCTGCAAGATGGAGAGCTCGCCTTTAGGTTAGCAGCAAATGCTGCTACGCCTGAGGAAGCCGAGAATAGGGTACCAGTGAAGGTGCTCGTGGTTTCATAATCATGTCATATGTTAATATAAAAGTGTGTGTGCTTGTACACATCGACAGGGCATGAATAACGCTAAGCCTGTAATGGTTAGTGGGATTCCATGGTTGTCACGTGGTCATGTCTCTCTTGGCGCCAAGTACCACACATTCCATCGAGTGACAGAACATAGCATAGAGAAGTGAATCAGTGAAGAGGCAGGGCCTGTTTCAATGCCTGCCAAACAAGGATCACCGCGTGGTTGCGGGGCACGATCATAACAGTAATCATCGAGTGTTTGGAGTCGGGAGGAAGCTCTGTTTTGGCAAATGAGAGAACAGGATTGGACAAGCGCTAGAATTGGTTAGACCAAGAAATCCCAATTAACTTAAGCGTCGTGTTCAGCCTTCTGAGGCCTGGGCAACGAACCCAACAATGAACGCGGCCTGGATGGAAACAAGTGATTGAACCTTCTTCAACTCCGGCAACAACATGGACCTCCCATTGTCTTCCGATATCCTCGAAATCGAGGAGGATATTGATTTCAACCGCGCTCTACTCGAAAGTCTTGACGATGACTTAGTGCCCGACGCCAATGTGCGACGAGAAGAGGTCAACAGGCTTCTCAATCGGCTCGAGATGCGGCTCGAAGATCTCAAGTCATCTGCCGCGCGACGCCCACCCCAACATCAACTGAGCCCGCTCGATGGACACATTTCGCCACCGCCACAGTCTCGCGACCTTCCCAGCCGGAAGCGCCATCAAGAGTATCTCGATGTAGAAATCCCCGAGGCCAAGTCCAGAAGGCAGTCGCCCAGTGGAGCGGCAACCCCAACGTCCTCGACGGGAACTGGTAGCAGCAGCGACGTTGAATTTCTCGGATCCAGATCGCTCTCTCAAGTAGGAGGAGCCAGCAACGCCCCGTTTCTCCCACCGTTTGACTCGGGAAAAAAGCTGGACGAACAGGGGCTGGAAGCCGATGCTGTGCTTGCGAGAAGGCTACAGGCCGAGATTGACCGGGAGAGTAGGCTTGGTAGCTCTTCCCAGCACTCCTTTCATGGAAGTTCCTATACACAGTCTTTCCTCCGCTCTGACGGGTCCATCAATCGGTTTGTGTCCAGACCAACGGCCGGGCCGTCATCCTCGCCCCTACCAACTTCGTGGGATGCGAAAGTCAAGAGGGAGATGCCACAGAGCCGATCTTCGCTGCCAATGCCGACGTATCCAGTCAAGACGGAGACGGCGAGCAAGTCTTCGCTGGAGATGTCCACATACCCTTTTCCAGGAGGTCAAATCAAGGCAGAGACGCCCACATACTCATTTCCAGGCGGTCCGACCAAGGCAGAGCTGCCCACATACTCTTTTTCAGGCGGTCAGACGTATCCCTTTCCAGGAAGCCAGGTCAAGACGGAGATACCCACATATCCTCTTTCAGCTTCATTCACCCCCAAAGTAGAGCGCGCGCTCTCACCGGCCGACCTTGCACGCAAACAGATAGAGAATCAGCCATACGCCGGCTACAATCACGCTGCAGAAGCAACGGGCTACGTCTACAGCCAGCCCGAAAACAACACGTATGGCCCTGGTGTGGTTCCAACTGCCTTCGACCCCTCTGACCCCGGCTCTTATCCATGGCACATGCGCACGTATGACAGCGGTCCCACTCAGGAGCAGACAGAGGAGCAGCTGAAGAATCTGCTGAAGCAGATCCGACCGGACGAAGAGCTGACAGCAGATGAACGTTCGCAGATGCCAGAAGGTCTCAAGATTTCGCTCATGAGGCATCAGGCCGCCGGCGTTGCATGGATGAAGCGCATGGAGGAGTCAACGACGCGTGGTGGCATCCTTGCCGACGACATGGGTCTAGGGAAGACGATACAGACAATTGCCCTCATGCTGGCCAGGCCTCCGCCTCCACAGAGCCGCCAGCCAACCCTAATTGTGGCCCCTATGGCACTGCTCCGGCAGTGGAAAGAAGAGCTCGCCAAGTTCGTGCTGCCCTCGCACCGCCTCAACGTGTTGATCTTGCATGGACCAAGCCGACCAACCAAGTGGAGTGTGATCAGAGCCTTTGATGTGGTCATCACAACATACTCTACGCTGGCCGCCGAACTGAAGCGCAAACTCGTTTTCCAGGAGAAACACAAGTTCGACCACCTCGCCACTCCGCAGGGCAAAGAGGAGTTCCCGCTCCTGAGCGACCAGACTATGTTTCATCGCGTGGTGCTGGACGAAGCCCAGAACATCAAGAACAAGTCGACCAAGTCGGCAGTTGCCGCGTGCTCCTTGAGAGCGACGCACCGCTGGTGTCTGACGGGGACGCCGATGCAGAACAATACAGATGAGATGTATAGTCTGATCAAGTTCTGTCGCATTCCGCCATACAACGACTTTGATCGCTTCCGACGAGATTTCATTCAGCCTTTGCGCAATGTCCATGGACCAGAATGGAGGAAGAGTCGGGCCATGGAGCGACTGCAGGCCTTGCTCAAGAGCATCATGCTCCGACGCAACAAGAAGTCGGAGATCGACGGCAAGCCCATCCTTCAACTTCCGCCCAAGACCACGGTCGAAGAGCGAGCAGTCTTCGACAATGATCAACTGAGCTTCTATCGAGCGTTGGAATCCCAGGCGCAGATCCAGTTCAACAAGTACGTGCGCGCAGGCACCATCGGCCGAAACTATAGCAATGCATTGGTTCTGCTGCTGCGTCTGCGTCAAGCGTGCTGCCATCCCCATTTGATCACCAATGCCGCCGACTTTGCGCTGGCTGTGGGCAACATCGCCGAGGTCAATTTCAAGAAAAATGCAAAGGCTTTGACCTGGGATGTCGTTGTTCGACTGAAGGCTGATATTGAGCAATCGGACGCAAATGAATGTCCTGTGTGTATGGATGCGGACGAGAATCCGTCCATCTTTGCGTGTGGGCACGCCCTGTGTGTCGATTGTCTGACACGACTGACTGACAACATGCTGAATGACAATGGAGAGGGGTCCAAGCCGACGTGTCCGCACTGCCGTGCTGCTATCGACTCTTCAAAGATCACCAACTTGATCAGCTTCCTGAAGGTGTATTGGCCTGACCACGAGAGAGTCAAGGACCTGAAGGACGAGGAGAAGGAAGAGAGTGAGTCGGATAGTGACGACTCTGACGATGAGACATCCTCTGACGACGACGACGTCGACGATAATGGCGACCTGCGAAATTTCATTGCAGCTGACGACGAGGATGACTACGATACAGACCACAGCGAGCGGAGGAACAAAAGACAGAAGCGGAGGAATCCTCTCTCCAAGCTAGATCACAGCTCTCCGTCTTCATCACGCTCAGCATCAACAAGCCGGCAGCCCAACAAGGGCAAAGCCAGGGCCAAGGACAGCAAACTCCGGCTCAAGGGCAAATCGCTAGCAGAGCTCCGCAAGGACGCACTCAAGTCCAAGACGGCAAAGAAGAAGTACCTCAAGAAGCTGGCCAAGGACTATGTCCCCTCGGCCAAGATCGAGAAGACGCTCGCGCTGCTGGAGGAGATCAAGACGACGGGCAAGGGCAAAGAAAAGACGATCATCTTCTCCTCCTTCACCTCCTTCCTGGACCTGCTCGAAGTCCCGCTGTCCACCCACCCGGACTTCAACATGTACACGCGCTACGACGGCAGCATGGGCCGACAGGACCGCGAAGCAGCCGTGCAGCGCTTCCGCGAAACACCAGACTGCAAGGTCATGCTCATCAGCCTCAAGGCCGGCAACGCAGGGCTCAACCTGACCGTCGCCAACCACGTCATCATCCTCGACCCCTTCTGGAACCCCTTTGTCGAGTTCCAGGCCGCCGACCGCTGCTACCGCATCGGCCAGACCAAGGAAGTCACCATCCACCGCATCCTCATTGGACAAGACGAGAACAACAACAACTACTACTCCTACGCCGGCCCCACCGATGGCAACGCCGCCGACAACACCGCCGCCGCCGCTGCCCTCGCCAACGACCACGACATGGATGAGAACAACTTCACGGTCGAGGACCGCATCATCCGGCTGCAGGAGAAGAAGCGGAAATTGGTCGAAATGGCCCTGGACGAGCGCGCTGGGGAACGCATCGGCAGACTCGGCCAACGCGAGCTCGGCTATCTCTTCGGCGTTAATAGACTGGACTGAGACGAGACAGCACTGACTTTTTTTTTTCTTTTCTTCCTTTTTTCAACAAACTGTTTGGATGAACCCCGAC
Source organism: Chaetothyriales sp. CBS 134920 (assembly GCA_003693665.1). Classification (NCBI taxonomy): domain Eukaryota; kingdom Fungi; phylum Ascomycota; class Eurotiomycetes; order Chaetothyriales; family Domatiomycetaceae; genus Domatiomyces; species Domatiomyces catenatus. Next base: position 67,570 of record QQSL01000076.1, read on the forward strand.
GAAGATGATGATCCGATCACAAGGTACAAGGTACAATCTAGAAGAGAGGATAGACCGGTGTTTGGGGGAGGCTGTTTGAACCGATCACAAGGTACAAGGTGCACTCTAGAAGAGAGGATAGATAGACCGGGTGTTTGGGGGAGGTTGTTTGATGCTTCTCAGTCAGATGGCCCAAGAGTTAGAAGAGTGGTCATTATTAACACGAGTCTAGATGATCGGTTGCAAGACCATACATACCCGAACATAATCAGACGGGAGGGAGGTCAACTGTGGCGCCCATTTTTCGAGCATGGAGTTATTAAGACCTGCCGGTATTATTCTACACTATCATCAAATGCTTTCTCGCTGAAAGGGTGCACATCACTACACCAATTAACCAGCTTTCTCTCTCTCCTTCCCCTCTCTCTTCCTGTGTCACTCGCTCACTGAATCATCATGTAAATGTCATAAACAGGCTCTGAGTAAACAAAAAAAAAGCAAAAACAACCAATGCATAGTTTGGTGTTTCGTGTTTTTGGCTGCTGCTGCTGCTGCTGCTGCTCCTATTAATTTTGTACACCACTCTCCTTGCTAGTCGAGTTCAGTTGGTCTTGAGCGGCTTGGCCATCTCGAGCTCAGTGCCAAAGAGGTAGTCCCAGAATCTGCTCGTCACACCGAAACTAGGATACAAGTCAGTAATTGTCAAGGTACAAGCCAGTAGTTGTTCAAGGTGACAAGAGACTGCAAACTCACCCCAACTCAAAGTTCTGGTAGTGGTGGGCCAGGTGGTATTTCTTCAACTCCTGCACATAGCTCGGCAGCTTCTTGTGGTGCAGGAAGTAGTGGGTGCAGTCGTAGCAGATGTAGCCAAAGATGCCACCGCAGAAGGTAGTCACAGCTGCATACCAGTCGTTGGGGAAGACAGTGTGAGCAAGCTTGTAGAATGGCGTGGCCAGGATGAGGAACAGTGCGGGCGGCATCACCAGTCGGTAGCGGTCCATGGGCAGGTAGTGGTGGATGCCGTGCAGGACGAAGTGAAGCGTCAGCGCGTACGGATGATCCGGCAGGAACTTGTCGAGGTGGAAGAGGAAGCGGTGCAGGCCATACTCGATAAAAGTCCACAGGAAGAGGCCGAGCAGCCAATATGAGGCTGTTATGAGCGGATTGCTGAAGTGGCAGAAGCCCAAGAATGTGCCATATACGACGGGCGGCAACCACAGAGTGGGCACCACATACCACGCCGTCTTCGACAGTGGCTCGAGGAAGTTGCCAAACAGGGGTGCCGACTCACCGCCGCGGTAGTGACGCGGGCGGTGCACCTGCTCGAGGTAGAAGTCTTTGGAGAAGCTGCCGAAGAACATCTGAGGAAACAGAGGACGGTTCAAGTCGAGGAATTTGTGCGTCTTGTAGTCCGAGGTGGGATCGGTGTCCTTGGAGAGGTCTTCGGCCGACGACATGCCCGTTGCTGCATACACAGTCTCTGACGACGACGAGTCCGTACCGACAGCAGTAGCAGTAGCCGCACCCGCTGTTGGAGCCGCTTTTGTGCTGGCCTCGCTGTCGACAAACCCGACAAGGCATTCATCCAGGATCTCATAGGCCGAGTCGGTGTGTGTGTGCGCCTCTGGGTCGGCCATGATCTTCTTGACATCTTTGCCGGCGAATTCCAGCACCAGCTCCGAGCCGCCGGGATGGTCTTCCAGAAAATCGGTCACATCGAAGACGCGGTCGCCAATGGTCACATAACACGACTCGGCCGAGTTGTGTGCCTCAACTTCGGCGCGAAGGAGGGTAGGAAGCGTGCGTCCAGGCATCGCGGCAAGTGGGAGACAGACAGCTCAGCTCAGAGTGAACGAAGTGAAGAGGTAGTGAGTGGGAGCGGTGGAGGTGGAGGCGCAGACAGGACAGTTGAAGTTATTAATCCGATTACGCTCCTTCCTTTCTTGCTTTCTCGGGTGGCGTGTTCCAATAATCTCCGTGCCTGTACTGGTTCGTAATTTACTCGAGCCTGTGCGAGTGGATAGTAATCACGGCAGCAGTCTCTCCGGTATTGTTACCGTACGAACTCCTCATCACGTGGTTGACTACGGTTGACGTGGAATGACCTCAATTGATCTGATTGGCAGAATTACAAACGCCAACCCTTGGCGCCGCACTAGTCCCACGCCAATCGCCAATCGCCAATCTGAACTTCTCATACACTTTTCTTCTCATACACTCTTCTTCTCATACACTCTTCTTCTCATACACTCTTCTTCTCATACACTCTTCTTCTCATACACTCTTCTTCTCATACACTCTTCTTCTCATACACTCTTCTTCTCATACACTCTTCTTCTCATACACTCTTCTTCTCATACACAGTACTTATCTTCATCTGCAATGCTACACCACTCTTCTTCTCATCTCAAACTGTCTATTCCTTTCCAGCTGAGCTACACTTTCATGCAAGCAATGGCCTCTGCCTCGCTGTTGTAAACTCAGTAATGACCAATGCCTTGGCACTATTTCATTATGCCTCATTGACAGCAGTGATACAAAGGCAGACACAGAATGAGTACTGTAAGAACACTTCTCCCAAGTGATGCACCATGGGTCCAAGCGACAAGGTGGAAAAGGTGGAAAAGGTGCCCGTCACTTGGCCCTGTGATGCCTATTGCCCGGGCCCGGACAATGGCTAATGACCTTTTCGTTCTGCCTCCCTCTTCTGTCCATCTGTCATCCCCTTTTCTCCCTTTCACTTGTCACAAGACTATGATTAGGCAAGCTTGACTCTAGCAATGGGAGAACTTAACTCCTGCTTCTTTTTCAAAGACTCCGGCCCCGATGGCTACTTCGGTATCTTGGACGAGACAGCGAACAGAGATATCTGTATGAGCGACGAGGACATTGTGATTTTCATCCAAAACGCGCGCCCAGACCTATTCCAGCAGCTGGGCGGTTTGCCTATCCGGGCAGATGGCATTCCCTACGGCCTCTTGCCTATTATCACCAAGCCCAGGAACTTCCTGTCAAACGAAAGCCGCATCAAGGCAGATGTCAGAGCGAATGCTGATGGTAATTCCCCCGCCTTCAAGCTTGTCGAACTCCAACACAAGCACAAAATCCAATCCAAACTGCTGAGTAAGTGAATCTGTCGCTCCAAAACGACAATGAGCAGTGTCGCTAAGGCCGCACAGACAGCCATCGCTTTGTTCTCCGCCGTGTTCGAGATGACCCCAGTGACATCAAATGTGCCTGTCCCCGTTGTCACCACAGCAATCTATCACTCGAGCCCGGCCAATACTTTCTCAGCCTCATCGCCAAATCAAGGATCTCTTCGGTTACGAGCTCTCATTGCAGCCGGACCTACAGTCTTCTCTGTTTGGAACGGCTTTTCAGCAATCACTGCATGCCTTCTTTTCAGGCGTCAGTTGTTGAATGCCACCATGATGGTAGCAGTGACATGCGCAAAAGAAAACACCATGCTATAGCCGATGAAGAGACCAGCAGTTCAGAGCCAGACTCCAAGACGACCGCAGCCAGCCATGAACCCGATCTCCCCTTCAATTACCCTTCCAACAGTCCAAATGCGTTGCGGCTGCGGCATCAACGCCTCCTTGAGATTGAAGAGGTCATCAAGGCAGACGCAAAATTCCAACGCATGCAGAACGAAATCACGGATGACGACGACAGATTTCCAAGTCTGATCTTGCGGAGACCACCAAACCACACGAGTTACCGCGATCGGTACAAGAAGCAGGGCCTGACCATGTCCTGGCCTCGAAAGAAACAGTGCAGAGGAGATGACATGGATAAGGCTGGCTCTAAATCAGGTCCATTACAACGAGACACAAATAGAGAGCCATCGGCAGGAACTATCACTATCTCCGGTCTTGAACGCATCTGCTCCTGTCGCGAGCCCACTGACGGAGGTGGCCTCGATGCGATCCAGTGTGTAGGAGACTATTGCACAGTTGGAATCTACCATCTGCGCTGTGTGGGGCTTGAAGAGCTACCCTCCGATGATACCGACTGGTTTTGTCCTGCGTGTGCCCACTATGCAGATAGTCAGCGCCGTCAGAAGGAAGCTGATGCTGAGGCTGAGACTGATGACTTTGTCAACGATCTGTCAGACACGCTTGTCGCCACCTCTCCTTCAGAGATTGAATACTCAGGGGACGAACTCTTTGACGAATCCTACGGAGAAGAGACCCAAGCAATCAACCACCTGGAAAGTCAAGAACGTCGCTTTCGCGCCATTAATGACTCTCATTCGGAGACCCAAGCAATCAACCACCTGGACAATCAAGAACGTCGCTTTCGCGCCATTAATGACCCTCTCTCGCCCACCGCCAGTCGGTCGCCGCCGTCCAAGCTTGACGGCAACGGAAGCGGCTACTTCACCGCGGACAGAGAACCCGTTGTCGCTCGCTACTGTCTCTCCCTCTTGGCAAAAGAATACGCAAACATGGAGCTCGTGCACCGCAGCCGCCAGCCACGTATGCCCAATCCTCAAGCCGACAAGCACACCCAAATCACTACTGCACCGGCAGTTTCTCCTCCCGTGGTACTCTCGACAACCCCTTTCTACGCACTCGCCCCTTTTATCACCCCTTCCTACGCCTGCCAAGACCCTCACGCCCTAACTCTGGACGAAGCAAGACGATTCTGGGGCTGGCGCGCACATTGCTCACCGTGCGCCATCACCACTGAGCTGGTTCAAGCAATTCCTCTTGCGGTCAGGGAATTCTTCGCACACGAGGACGGGAACGCGATGGCTGGCTTGGGCAAGTGGTGGCGTGAGGAGATGGCATACTTCAAGTGTGAGTATCACGAGATGATGCTTAGTGATGTGCTCAGGACAAGCCAGAGTCTTGTGTAAAGGGGTTGGGATGCACTTCTATGGATGAATGGATTGATTGATTGCTTCATGCAACCTGCTTAACACAGAGGTGGCCACACAGCACATGAGTAATGATTGACAGGTCATGGCAAAATGTATTCAATCCACTCTTTGGCATTCATCAGGCACATCATCAGCACGACTAGGCTTTCGGCGAGTCAGTCGTCCATTCTGCTTAGCCTTTTCGTTCTTCGTGGCCTTGGACTCCTTCTCAGGAGGCGGCGTCTCCCACAAGTAGTACTACAACTCTTTCTTCAAGAAATGCTCGGGCTTGTGGGTGGTCTCAAAGTCGACGTGCACGTATGCGCGCTCGACGTCCGGCAGACTCTCCAGCTTCATCTGCAGTTCCTCAGAGACATCGTGGGAGACGCGCAGACTCTCGTCGGGATCCATGACCACGTCAACCTCGACGACCAAGCGCGGACCCGAATGCCAGGCGCGAACAGTGTCAATCTGCTTGATCTTGTCGCTGTGCGTCATGCTCACGTATGTGATCAGCTGCTGCATCTCCGTGTCGGCCGTGATGCCGATCAGGAGCTGGAACTCGGAATAGGCTGTGTGCAGCCACAGCACAGAAATCAGGACGGACAGGATGATGGCGCCCATGGGGTCGATCCACCAGCGCAGCTTCGAGCCACCAACACTAGTGAGGATACCAAAGCCGTTGATGAACAGGTCGTTGCGGTGGTCCTCCCACAGAATGCGCACCTGGCTGTACTGATTGCGCAGGGCCCAGCAGTAGAGAAAGAGGAAGACCTTGGTCGCGAATGCCACCGTGACCGCAATCACCGAGGGCAGGTGCAAACGCTTAGTGTCGCTATCGGCCGGTGTGGTGATCAGATCTCGGATGGAGAAGGCGATGAGAATGAGCGAGACGGCCGTCATGAGAAAGCAGAAGACGATATTTCCCGCAGTCTCGATGCGAGCCTTGCCCGCAGGGTATTTGCGGGGGTCAACCTTGCGCACCGCCTTGTTGCAGAGGATCAGCGTGATGTTGGACAGCGGGTCGAATACCGAGTCTGCCATTGTGGTCAACAGCGACAGCGACCCGGACGAGACGGCGCCGTAGATCTGGAGAATTGCCAGCACGATGTTGGCCCCGAACGAGCCATACACGGCCAGCTTGTATTTGAGCTGGCTGCTGCTATGAACATCGCGCGCCTCACGCACGTGCTCATCCACGGGCTTGAGCAGCCGATTGATCAGCTCGTTTTGCGTCTCATAGAATTCCGACAGCTTCGAGGTATTCGACTTGCCCGGCACGCAGTACCCGCCAACCCGACGCTTGCGTGACGAGTTGGCTGTGATCTGGTCCAGCTCCGATCTCGACTTTAGTCGGCCAGACAGCTGTAGCGGGTCGCCAGGCGAAAGCGGGGGAGGCGTCTGTGACTCAGTGTCGAAGACAGATGGCGTTCGGTGCCGCGATATACTGCCAGCAAGATTCTCAATGGCAGAGGCCTTGGCAGTGCCATAATAAAGCCCTGACGGCCTAGCGATAGGAGCATGTAGCGGACTGCTATGCGAAGGATTTGTCGTCAGTGACACCCATTGCCCATCCAATGGACTGGGTTGACTGGACATGGCTATTCGAAGGACTGTGTCTGGTGTGGGTGGCAGCAAGGGAGGCAGTGGGGGTGGCAATGAAAGAAGGCAAAGAAGGCCAAGGCGTGCCTACTTGTAGTTGGCTCTCTGTGAACAGTAGTCACAGGATCTATAGAATGTTGCCTATGGATAGTTGGGTATTTGGGGCCGAGGTGGGGTGGAGGTGGTGGAGGTGGTGGAGGTGGTGGAGGTGGTGGAGGAGGGGCACTGATCATCACTGTCACATTCGCCAATTGAATTGGCATAGGCAGGAGGGCTGTGCACAGAGCCTTGGCAGAGGACATAGTCAACTCCAATCATCTTGATCTTAACTGTCTTTGTATATCGAGATCCCATAATGAAGTCCCAGTCAATGGCCTCTGTAGGCAGCTTATTTTCAAGCCTTGAGAGTGGAAGACTGGATCATCTCCCCTCCCCCACTTAGTTGCGTGACTTCTGGAATTGTCCTGCTAACTAGGCACTAACCAATGTTGGACTAGCCTTGGGAATCTTGGCGCACTCCAGACAAAAATTGACCCTCCAAACTGCGCACATCAGTTATTACGCACAATCAACTCCTACCAACACCAACACCCACGAAGAGGTATGTCTAATCTTGATGCCCTCTTCAGCTAGCCGGAGATGGTCAATCTCGCGAGCGACGCAGCTTGTAGAATTGCTGTCGCCGTCAGCGCAGATACGCCATTCTCTTGCGAACCGAGCTGAAGAACCCTTGGCTGGGCACTCTTCCCGCTCGAGGCTTCTGAAGACTAACACATGCCCGCTGCAGACACCTCAAGTCCCCGTTTCCTCGACTTGAGAATCTCATCGATCCACTCCAACCGCCAAAATGGTCCGAACTTCCGTCCTCAACGATGCCCTCAAGAGCATCAACAACGCCGAGAAGGCTGGCAAGCGCCAGGTCCTGATCCGACCCAGCTCAAAGGTGATCATCAAGTTCCTTGATGTCATGCAAAAGCACGGTATGTACACATTTCTCTTGGCTTTAATTTCACTCTGCAAGAGCATCGGGTTTAACTAGGCTCTGGTTCTGGACCTGCATGACAACCTTTGCCCTTTAATGGCCCGAAAGATGGAAACACACAGGCGGTCAATCTTACACATGTCTTTCTTCTGTTGTGGATGCCTTGTTTATTTGATCGCTACACCTAATTGAATCGAGACGTTGGAGGCAAAATCGTACTAACGTTATCGTGCAAAGGCTACATCGGCGAGTATGAAGAGGTCGACGACCACCGCAGCGGCAAAATCGTCATCCAGCTGAACGGCCGCCTCAACAAGACTGGTGTCATCTCCCCCCGCTACAACGTCCAGCTCCGTGACCTTGAGAAGTGGGTTGTCAAGCTCCTTCCTTCTCGTCAATTCGGCTACATCGTCCTCACCACTTCTTCTGGCATCATGGACCACGAGGAGGCTCGCCGCAAGCACGTCTCGGGCAAGATCATCGGCTTCTTCTACTAGACATTGGGATTTGATGCGCATGAGTGCATGACGCTAGCGATGTGGGATACCCCTTCTGGATTGCGCCCAGAGCATATCTTCTCATAAAAAATAAAAAGCATGCATTGTCCAAGAATTATTGATGTGATTTTGATCCAGCAGTCTTGACAAACTGTGGTGCTAGACGCTCTTCCGTAACTGATTGTTATGTGCCTTTCTCCCGTGGCTTACTCCATAGTATAGAAAACAAGCCTTAAGATTTTTGTGGGTGTCACGTGCAATATTGCGATGCCAAGCCTGCTCCACCCACACAATCTACTGACGACCCGAATCTTGTCAGACTGTGCACACTCACATCAAACCACCACAACATCGCAAAATGGTTCGTGTCCATCCGCATACCGAATTGATCACTTCCCCGACCAGCCAGTGCTGACCTTTGTTGTTTTTATAGGCACCCGCAGCAACCTCTGGCGGCAAGAAGCAGAAGAAGAAGTGGTCGAAGGGAAAAGGTGCGGCGAACTCGATATCTCACGGATTTTAAGCCTGGCAGCTGACCACATTGGTGCAAACAGTCAAGGACAAGGCCAACCACGCCGTCGTTCTGGACAAGGCGACCTCTGACAAGCTCAACAAGGATGTTCAGTCGTACCGACTCGTCACAGTGGCCGTGTTGGTGGACAGACTGAAGATTAACGGCTCGCTAGCCCGCGCGGCCCTCAAGGATCTGGAGCAGAAGGGTGTTATCAGAAAAGTGGTGTCGCACAGCCGGGGGAGCATCTATACCCGGGCTGTTGCTGGCAGTGATTAGAGCGATGCGATGCGATGCGATGCGCGGGCCCTGAGATGGGGTAAAAAAGGATGCAGAATTGCATTTACGGCGCACGATTGCTTGTGAATTTCATACCAACCGACGGGCTGACCAACATACGGACGATGGATAACATGCAACGGACGACGGATGGAGCGTCGTACAGTTGGTCCTCTTGCAAGTCAGAGAGGTGATGATGGCTGTTCTCAACTGGGACATTCCAGAAATGTGATACCAAGAGGAAATTAGCAACATGCCTCAGGCTTCATTTGCCTGCACAATGGTAACAGTGCCAGCAATGTTCAAAACGCCAATGCCTATGTGTGTGCAGATTCAAGGAACCGGCTTCCCACCATCCTTCTCTGCCTTTTTCGCCTCGTTCTCTCTGATCTTACTCCTCTTGGGGCGGCCCTGCTGCGCCTGCTCACAAAGCGTTGGGGCTGGGCCTTCGTACACAGTCGGAGTACCAACGACCTTGCCGACCTCTATGTATTTGGCATTCTTTTGGTAGAAGTCCTCCCAGCCCTGAACAGCCTGGAGGACGCGCTTCTTGGCCTCCCTCTTCTCGCGCTCGGCCCGCAGTTTCTTCTCCCTACTTGTGATGCCTTCCTCTTCTGCCAGATCCTCAATCGGTAGGTAGACCTCCTCAGCGCCACGCAGGTCGCCCGTGGCGTCCTCGGCAAAGCAGCCGGTCACAAAAGCGCGTGTGGCGTCCTTGCCGGCAAAGGCACTGTAGCTGCCGCCTGGCCCGTATGTCCTGCTGCCCTCGGTCACGTCGAAGATGGTGCCGTTGATGGCTAGGAAGATGGGCAACTCGGGATCGGTCCCATTGAACAGGGCCAACTCCTCAAGCGTCAGGTACTGCGGGCCCCGCCACCAGAACTCCAGTGCCCGCGGGTTCATCCACCACGGCGAGTAGTTGAGCAGCAGCGACTTGCCGGACGTGAGGTAGTACGACGCAGCGAGGCCGAAGCAGACGAGGATCAGCACCACGCGCACAATGTCGGCCGTTTGGAACGAACTGTCTTCTTCTGTGAGCAATTTCGATACATTCTTGTCGTCGTGCTGGTCGTCATTGATGCCGCCACCGAGGGCCCGATTCCCTCGTTGTCGAACGCTGCTGTCAGCCATGAGTGTTGAAACGCGTGAGGCAGAAGCTGCATACCGACAGTAGGGTGGTCAATAATAACTATACACGTGTACCGTAACCCAATTACCAGTAACTTAACATAACCACGGAATATCGGTATATGGCCACGACTAGAACACAGAGCATCACAATCAACGCAGACTTGACAGTCACAGGGGCGCCGTTGACCCTCGAGTTTGAGAGTGCCTTTCTACGCCAGGCGATAGCACCACAAGAGCACGACCACCTTGTCTTTACTTAGCAGGAGCTTGTCGGGTTTGCAACGGCCTAGTATACCAGAAAGCACCACTGCTGGACGGACACAGTAGATGCAGTGGCAGTGGCAGTGGTAGTGGTAGTAGCAGTGGTGGCCGTGGTGGTGGTAGCTATGAGGTAGCTGATGATGAATGCACTTTCCCAGCCACCAAAATTACAGGAATTACCGCAACTTCCTTTCCAGCCACTCTGCCCCGCTGACGACTGTTCGTCCTGTCACTTGAACCTCGCCAATTTGCACTTTTGCATCTGCTCTGTCACAGTCGACGCTCCATTGTCGCATCCTCGCAGGAAGACCTCGCGTCGACTTCAACGGCGATAGAAGATGAAGCAAGCGCAGCCTCGGCTAAACCAGATCTAAGGCGAGAGAGTAAACAAGACCAAGACCAACACATCTGACACCAACCCCCCATCATTGTTTTCGCGTCGCCGCTGCCCGACCAGTGGCCATGTCGTACCAGTACAGCGTCAACGACCGCCGCCGCCGCCAGAACCGAGGCACGTCGCCATCCTTTGGCCAGGTCCGCACCGGCTCCTCGCGGCAGCACTCCGGCTTTGGCCATTGGGTCCCTCTGGTTCTCACAGTTGGCGCGGCCGCCATCGGCATCGCGGCTTGGATATGGAGTGAAAGGAGAGAGGAGGATGACGATGGCGCTGCCGGCCACGAGCACTATCCTGGGGGCGCGCCTCCGCCCGGGTATACAAGCATGAGCGGTGGATTGCCACAGGGGCCCTCGCACGCGCCTGTGCCTGTGGGCGCGCCTACCGCTGGCACGCGACCAGAGGACTACCCTCCACCACCTGGCGCGCAGAATTTCCCTCCCGGTCCAGGTGCGGGCAGTGCAGGCGGCTATGCTGGTGGACCACCCACCCATGGTGGCTTCGAGGCAGGCGGCTATTCTGGAGGACCCCCCACCCACGGTGGCTTCGAGGGCGGCGGCTACCCGGGACCACCGGCCCAGGGCAACTTCCGCGATGTCAAGGAGCATGAAGGCGAGGATCCAAGCTTCGTCTCTCGTGTGTCTAACGCGTTTGGTGTCGGCCGAAGCGCGAGTCCGGCCCAGAAGACACTGGATTGGGCGGGCAAGAAGGTCAGCGCCGGTGTGGCAGCTGCTGGCGCCATGGCTGGTGCCGCAATGAAGAGCATGGGCATGAGCGGTGAAGATGATGCAGAGCGTTGGAGTGAGGAGGCTGATAACCGACCCAGCGACCAGGACCCGAAGGTCGGAATCCAGAGACGCGGCACCGCTGACGAGTTCTACTCTGGCGCGGTAGATGTCCCTCGCGGTACCAGTCTCAATGTACAGAAGAGGACGACTGTTGCCGTGGTAGTGAGCGCAGTTGAGAAAGCCGATGAGTCTGCCGATCTGGATCATCATGCCGTGAGTATTTCTCTGCCCAAGAAAGTCTTGAACAGCTTGCTAACCTGCTCTACTCCAGTCGATTCTTGCCCATCTGCCTGAGCACATCAACCGTGACACAACGCGTGTAGTGGTCTTGATCTACGCACCTGGTCTGAAGGTGCACCCGCTCAAAGCGGCGGCGACACGGAAGGCGTCGAGCCAGAGCATCGCCAGCTCCTTCTCCAACATCTCCCAGCACGACGCTGAGACGCCTGCGCATACACCGGGCGAGTATGCAGGAGATGGCATCCTGACCGAGGTGCCACCCAACCCGATTGACCAGTCGTCGTCGCTATTCAAGACTCTCTACAACCAGGCCGTGGCCGTGGTGGAGTCAGACACGCTGGTGCTGCCATACACGACTGCGAACGGGCACAAACACATTCTCAAGTCGCTCGGCCCTGAAGTCGTCTACATACAGGAGTCGCTGTGTGGCAAGCAGGGCGAGCTTGTCAATGACCTGAGCGGCTGGGTCCGGCAGATCGTGGTGGTCATTGGCGACGAGGGTGGCACTGGTGGCCTGGTCGACACCGATGACGAGGAGAGCAAGGAGAAGCTGGCGAACAGCTGGTGGAGGCAAGAATCACGCACGGGGCTGGGTAGGCGCGTGACGGTGGTTGACGGTGCCAAAATTGGCGACGACTGGGACCGGCGGCTCAATGACAAAGACTGAGGAGCAGGCAGAGCGAGCAGCGACGTGTACACGACCATGACTCTAGAGCTGGGGCAGGCTTTGGTCCTACGGGGCGAGGCGGGAGGGGGTTAATGGATAACCAGAAATGCAGCCATTTGATTATGTCTATTATTTTGTCTCGAGATATCATTTGAAGTCAGCATTACCTCATTACTTTGCTCAGCGTGCTTTGCTCAGCATCCTTTGCTCAGCATCCCTTTGCTCAGCGTGCTTTGCTCAGAAATTACTCATTTCTTGCCTCGGCTGATTCGAGCAATTGGGCCGGGGTGGTATGAATTATATGACTGGGGTATGCATATGTCCTCGTTCTCAAAGATAAACCTAGACCTCAACAGCAGGACCTAGACACTATCTTCCTGTCGTTGGCCGCCTTGTATCCTGTTGAGTATGTGTACTCTGTACCACATCGCGTATGTTTTAGGTTAGGCTACTTGATAGCTAAGCCTTCTAGCGCCACTTCAATTCGCATTGGTGTCCATTCATGAGCGAGGAAATGTGGGGCCCAACACTGCGGGTCACGTGCCAGGTGCAACCTCATCCGTCGGGCAACATCGAAGCACGGCGGCATCGACGGTGGCGTGAATGCGCAGCGTCCATCAGCCTTTGTAGCCACATCCCTTACCCTCTTCGCTCGCTCTCTCTGATCCACACATCCTTGCTCTCTCGACCCAGTCTGCTGTCGCTGCCTGGCACCTGCCCCCCCCGCCTCCTTCCCCCGCCCCACAAGTCCAAGTCAACATCGAGATCGTGTCTCGACCGTGGAATTGGGGCGTCCTTGGCTCTCACCCGCCATGAGTGTCGATATAGGCTTCTAGCGTTGTTTGCCCCGCCTTGGTCTCCCCGCCATGTCGACCGCTGTGGCACCCCCCAGCAAGAAGTCGACTCTGGCGTCGACCAAGATGAAGAAGCCGTCGGTGCCTCTGGTACAGACCAATGGCAACACCGTCAAGACTACGGCTGCAGCTGCCACCGCGACCACGACCACGACCACGACCTCCTCGACGGGAACCACGTCGGGCGCAGGACCAACATCATCTCCATCAGTTGCCATGAAACCACTCCCCGGCCAGTCTCCGGCTGCGCCAGTCAGCGCCTCGGTCGTGCCAGCCACGACTACGGCCAAAGGCGCCACTCATGGCCGACCGGCGCGCCGACTGCAACGCCTCAGCACGCGCACGGGCGCTGCCGACAGCGTGGCGATGAAGAGGACGATGAAGGAGTTCCCGGAGCCGTACGTGGTCAAGCAGTCGCATATCCTCAAGAAGTATCGCAAATTCCCCGCCTCTCTCAAGGTGCATCTGCATCCCACCCACTTTCGCTTCGACCAGCAGGACGGCAGCTTCTCTTATCACTCGGAAATGCGCATCTTTATCGAGCACCTGCAAAAGGGCACTGTGCCACACGACATGATCGAGGAGTTTCGCAAGGCCGACGTTCCTTTCTATGACGGCTGGCTGATCGTCCGCGTCGTCGACCACCGCTCCGACACAACAGCGGCCGGCGGTGCCAACGGCGCCAACGACGGCGAGAAGCCGTTTTCAGTCCACAACTACACACCCTACATAACACCGTCGCCGTATGCGCCCTATCCGACCAAGGAGCAGGCCCATCACCGGTCGCCGCAGCTCCGACATGGCTCTAAGGACGCCATCTCGAGCAAAGACGCGGTCAGCGATGTGCCTTCTGACTCCACCGTCGAGGCTCAGCCCAAGCCAAACAAGTCGCAGCCCCGTACCTTCACTGTCGCCCTTCGCCCAACCAATCTTTCTCGACACATGGACCTGGTTGTCGACGCCATGGCCCCCGATCCCAAGCTCCTGAACCGCAAGCAGCCGGCTAACAACGTCGGTGGCCGAACCCCTGCCTCCACTGCGCCGCCCCAGACACCGCTCTCGGGCGTGCCGCAAACACCTACAGCCGACAAAGGACCGCCGGCCAAGAAGTTAAAGATGAAGATTGATGCCAAAGATCTGCCAGAATACGAAGCCCGGACCATCAACGCCACCGCCCTGCCCATATACCTCGACCCTGTTGACAGCCTCGAGGAGGCCGAGGCCCTGATCAACGCACTCACCGACCCCTTCTACAACACGCTCCCGCCATCGCCCAAAAGCCGAAAGCGCACTGTGGCCGAGCTTGCGGCCGACGATGCGTACGCCAAGGAGCAAGAGCGATTCATGCTCATCATGGACGAACGCACCGCAGCCGCTGGTGGGCCGGGCACTGCTGGAGCGGCAGTCGACGCTCAGGCTGGCAGCGCTCGCTTCCAGCCGCGGTTTGAGAAGTTCAACGCTCTGGACAGCATCAAGCGCGACCTGGCTGAACGACTCAAGGAGCGGCAGATGCAAGAAGAAGAGAGCCGGCGCGCTTCGATGGAACAACAGGCCGAAGTGCGACGACGCAATGAGATGCGCCAGCGCGAGCAGGCACAACGCGAGGAGCGGCAGATGCAGGAGACTGCTCATCGCCAGGCTCTTCAGCAGCAGGCCCTTGTAGCTCGCAGTCAGAAGCAGGCCTTTGTAGCTCGCAATCAGCAGCAGGCCCAGCAACAAGCAAGCGGTATCCCGCCCAACATGCAAGGCCGGATGATGGCGCCTGGCCAAGCCTCCAGTCCCGTTCTCCGGCAAGGCACTCCCCAGCATGCCGGTTCCTCGCCCATCGTCAATGGTGGTCTCAACTCTGGTGGCCAGGGACTGGGTGCGACACAAACTGCTGGTTCACCGGCACGCCCCGGCTCGGCCGTCCAGCACGCCCATCCAGGCGTCTCCATGGCTCGTGGTCCCTCCAACCAAGGCGCACCTAGCCGCAATGGCACTCCCCAGATCCCCAACTCAACACCTGGCATGCCGAACGCGACCCCTGTCATGCGTCAGCCCACACCCTCGCACTCTATCTCTCAAGCAAGCCCTCATGCCAGCATGATGGCCCCGACGCCACAGATTTCTCAGGCCCAAGCTGCGGGCATGGTCCAAGCACAAATGGCCAACGGCATGCAAGGCCAGCAACTGACGCCACAGCAGATGGCCGAAATCAGCCGCCAGCGGATGATGCAACAGCAGCTCGCTCTTCAGCAGCAACAACAACATCAACAGCATCAACTCATGAACGGGAATGCCCAACTCAGGCCGAACCAGATAGCACAAATGCAAGCACAGCAAATGGCCCAGAAGCAGCAGGCGCAACGAGCGGCTATGGCCGGGTCGCCGGCTCAGGGCACGGCCCAATATAATGCCGCTGTTGCGGAACAGATGAAGCAGCGCATGGCGCACCTTCAGCAGCAGGGACAGGGACAAGGAAGCCCGACCCCGAATCACAACCAGATGAGCTCGGCGGGGCTGCAGCAAGGCATGAACCTCACTCTGGCCCAGCAGGCGCAGATAATGCAACGAAACCAGGCCATGCAGCAACAGGCCCAGCATCAGGCCGCGAGCGGTGCCAGCAATGGCGGCCAAATGATGGGCAATCCCGGTGGGCAACAACAAATTCAGCAGCAGCAGGGCGCCGGTCAACCAGGGGCTGGCCAGGCGGGTGTTCAACAACAAAGACCGATGAATATGACTCCGCAGATGCAGC
This sequence comes from Chaetothyriales sp. CBS 134920, assembly GCA_003693665.1. Lineage (NCBI taxonomy): Eukaryota > Fungi > Ascomycota > Eurotiomycetes > Chaetothyriales > Domatiomycetaceae > Domatiomyces > Domatiomyces catenatus. The sequence continues at coordinate 83,362 of QQSL01000076.1, forward strand.
AGCTGTTCCAAGGACTCTGTGGCCAGTATCATGCCCGATACCTACAACAGCTTGCCCAGCAGCGCTACAATGGCAATATGGCCATGATAAACCCTCAGGAGCAGCAGGAGGCCAGCATGTACGCGCGGAAGATGGCCACTGCCGAAATGCAGAAGCGTGTCCGCATGATGGCGGCCCACCAGCAACAGCAGCAACAGCAGCAACAGCAAGGTGCTGGTGGAGCGGGTGCTGGGGCTGGCGGCTTCAATCAAGCTCAGCTACAGGCGCTGATGCTGCAACAGCAACAGCAGCAAATGCAAATGGCCCAGATGCAAGGCCAGGCCGGCGGAGGTCTGGGCATGAACATGAACTTGACCATGAACGCAATGCAGGGTCTCGCGCAACAAGGCGGAGGCGCAAACCAAGCAAGGGCGAATGCCAATGGCATGCAACCGATGCTTCATTACCAGCAGCAGCTGAGCGCCATGCAGCGCCAGGCCCAGGCCCAGCAGGCTGCTCAAGCCGCAGCGGCCGCTCAGCAGCAGCAACAACAGCAAAACCAGGGCGCGGCCAATGGCGGTGGCGGCGGCGGCTAGTGGCAAAGGCGAATGCCAATTTGGCCGTGGCCCTGGCCTCTATCAGACCTCTGAGTTGATTCACCACTGGCAGATTTCGATGCCCTCTGAGTTGATTCACAACTGGCTCATTTCGATACTCTCTGAGTTGATTCGCAACTGGCTGATTTCGATGCCCTCTGAGCTGATTCACAACTGGCTCATTTCGATACCCTCTGAGTTGATTCACAACTGGCTCATTCTCGATACCCATCATGTCTATACTCATATCGACCACCGCCATCATCATCGGTTCGCTTTTCGACCCTCTGGCCCCCTTCAACAACTCATCCAGCATGATTTCCACGCCATCTCTCTCTGTCTCTGTCTCTCTCTCAACGAGCCACCATTTTTCAGATACACACAAGGACGGATAGCAGACCAGACCAGACCCAACAACAGCCTATATCTCGCTGTCTCCCTCTCTACCTCTTTCTCTCCTCTCTCTAGGCTTGTCCCTTATGGTCCCTTATGGTCTTTCTTTCAGATAGTGACGATGATGAAGAAGATGATGAAAGAAAGAAACAAACAAAACTTGCATTTACCTCTCTAATGATAAGGGGCTCTCTCTATCTCTCTCATGGAGTCAGTAGTAGGAGGTTAATGAAAGATGAATGGGTTGGGTGGTGAAAGAATTCTGCTGCCGCTGTTGCTGCTGCTTGCTACTGATGTAAAAAATCCCACAAAGTGGGTGTCCAAAATGGAATATTACTATTATTATTATTATTATTACTGTTACTACTGCTCTTACTGTTGTTATAATGCCCCCAGGGGGTTTTCGTTTTTATGGAGTGACTATTTGGCGTTATATATATGTCGACATGGATTGAGATGTTGTTGGTCATTGGGGAGTAGCTGCTGTTGCTGTTGACGCTTTTGTCGTCATGATGTTGACGGAGCCGACCTTGTCGTCGACACTCTGGTCGTCGCTCCATTTGACGGTATCAGAAGGGACAACACATTGGCAGGTAGAATGGTTGTAATTGGCTGTAGTGTGAAATTACAGTATAGACATTTCCCAACTTAATTCAACCCTAGTCGATTTTGGGAAGCCTGCACAACACCACACTTTAACATAACCTCCTTTCTATGATCAGTGCTCAGTGCTTTGCTCACTCGCACAGCACTGGCTATATAGCCCTTTTTGTTGTTGATATCCTGACTCAGTCTCCTGTATTACTATGCACTTGTCAGCCCCAACACCTGAGGCCTGAATAGACTGACATACCACAGTATGCCACTGACAATAGCTTTGTCAGTCATGTTCAATCATGCCATTTGCCCCTGGGAACAGGATCCCAGTTCAACATGTTGTATTGTGGAAGTTGTATTGTCTTGCTGTGCTGTTGCATTCATAGCTTCTGCAAAGAGGGTGTGTGGCAGGAGCAACAGGTGCCCCTTCCTTGAGGCAGACCCCATGGCCTCTTCCTGCTCTTTCTTTGCTGACCTGATGCAACTCTGCCTGACTCTTGTGCTTCTCTGAGCAGCTGATGGCCATTGGCTGGCCACGGTAGAGTATTATCACACCAGAGCAGCAAAGTACAGCCACAGAATGCTGTAATGACTCCAGGATGACTCCTATCCAAGGATAGACAGGTAGATTTTGGCCTCTTTCTGGACCTCTTCTGGCTCTCACTCACTTCTTTGGATCCTTTGGCTCTGGCTGCTCTGGCTGCTCTGGCTCCTGCTTCTCTTGCTTCTCTGTTTTTCACCCTCTTGGCTGCCCTTGCAGGTGCATTGGAAGTATGTCTTGGAAGTGGGCAGAGCTGTCGTGGCGACAAGCCCTCGGCCTGAACCAGAGTCACCGCGAGAGATCAAATGGGCGGACCAGGATGGAACAAGAGTGGGTGTTTGACAAGAGCACTGCTGGCGGTGGTCGAACACAGACTGAACATCAAGATGGCCAGTGTTGGCCTCGAAAAGGCGACGGCGAGGTAGCAACCAGACTTGGCGCTGCTCTGCTGCACAAACGGCCGTCACTGAGCAATTCAGCTCCGTCGCTTTCCGTCTCCGCCTCTTTGTCCGACCTTCGTCCTGGATCATCTGCTGTTCCTTTACTGCTCAGCTTCAAGAGTCTTTTGCCACATTCTCGCTCAGTTGATGCTGGGTCCAGGTCGTGCCTTGCATCAGCACCACAACTCTCTCGATCCAAGAGTTGCTCGTCCTTAGACTCTCCCTTCTCCTGTTGTCCTCACTCGGCCGTGCCTCACTCCAGAGGGCCTCGTGGCCCCAATTCTTCTCCCATCGGTTCGTCCCCCTTCAGTCCCTGTTCCATCTACTGCAAGACGTGCTGACCACTGACCAACCCCGAACAGGTTCTCTGCCTCCCCAAAACTGGCTTGCTGGTAGATCACTGGCCTCAGGTAACATCTCCTCCGTCCATTCTCCAGACCTTGTTGACGTGGCGAGGAGACTCCATCACCCACTCGCCTGAGAGGTTGATTTGGCCAAAACCAGCCAACGCTTTGCACCCTGTACGTCTGACCGTGACAACACAGCCTGCCTCTTGACTCTGATCATCCATAGATCCACCCTCATCCTCATCCTCATCCGTCTCCGTATCCTCAGTTTCCCAGACTGTCGCCCGCGCCTGAGGCTGTCGAGTCACCTACCTTTGAATACCTCCGCCACTTTCTCGGGCACGAGGACGCGGTCTTTGAGATCCTGAACCCTCCTCTCCCTCCTGATTGGAGCGTCAACACACCAGAAGAGTCTGGCCATCAAACACAATTTGCCTCGACAGTGACGCAGCATTGGTCAGCATCTCCGTCTCTTGTACCCGACATGGACGCGAGTCGTGATCGCTCTGAGGACAGAGCCAATGAGACCGCTGACGGAAATGCCCTTCAGGGCAGTGGTAATGATCTTGTCAATGCCATCCAAACCATTGAACAACTGTTTGCTGCCCACCAACCTTCAATGGAGGTTGAAGGCCCAAGAGGACCACCAAATAGCCTGGCAGAAAGCCCCAACATCAACCCAAGACTCCCTGCATATCAACCAGGGCCGGTTCTTCCGGCTTGGGGATCTCAAGTCCACCACGGTCTCATTGGATCGGGCGCGCAAGCGACTGCCGACTTGACTCATCATGGAGGCCAGGCTTCCAATGGCGTTCATCTTCATCCTAGTCTCACTCACCAAGCTGCGGGCAGTCCTCCTGATTTGCCACTGCCGGCCCTGCCTGTCCAAGCCAATGGTGTCGCCGCAAGCGAGCTGAATGGGATGTATGTGCCCTCCTCTGCTGGTTCCGACACGGAGTCTGAGGACGTTGAGATGACATCGCTTCCGGACGCGACAGCTGGCGCGGACGCGTGGGGACCATCACCAGATAGCTCTTACCCGCATGAAAACGGGGTCTATCGTCGCCGTTTCTTGTCAGACATTGTCGAGGACGGCACAGAGGACTACGACGCAACTGTGGATGATGACGACAACGAGCCTCTGGATGGTGAGAGTCTGGATGATGATGAGATTCTGGACGACGACGAGACCGTGGACGACGACGAGACTGTGGATGACGACGAGACTGTGGATGACGACGAGACTGTGGATGACGACGATGTCTCAATGAACGACGATGACGAGTTCGAAGACAGTAGTGTATCCATTTCTCTTGACTCCAGCTTCACTGCTGAGCCTCTGTTCGCTAATGGGGAGCATGACTCATTGCAGAGCATCAGTTCCGTGGACAGCCAGATGGTCACTCACCCAAGTGGACAACTGACTGATCAAGATCAGGGCTCATTGCAGGGTATCAATTCAGTGCAGCCTCACCTTGGCAATCAGACAAATGGTCATGCAAACAGTCATGCAAATCATGCAAATGGTCTTCCCAATGGCCTTGCAAATGGTCTTGCAAATGGTCTTGCAGGTGGTCTTCCCAATGGCCTTCCAAATGGTCATCCCAATGGTCTTGCAAGTGGTCTTCCAAATGGCCAGACTGATGGTCATCCAAATGGCGTTCCAAATGGCGTTCCAAATGGCGTTCCAAATGGCCATGCAGATGCTCAGACTCATGGAGACTTTGCTGATCAAGACCTGGAGTGGGAAACCACTGAGGGTGAGGAGGAAGAAGGAAGTGATTCTCAAGATCAGATTGTCATGGGTGTGCAGATTCCAGAGGCAGCCTTGCCGAGCCTGCCTAGTGACTATCCCACACTCTCCTCCGCACAGGGCATTGTCAGTATGTGGGATCCGCTCTCGGGTAAGAACAGTCTTTCGCTACTCCCTGGTGCACTGTCCACGGATAAGGCCAAGACTGGCAGTGCCCTAGTGACAGAATACACAAAGGAGAAGGGTCCAAAGTTTGGCATCCAATTCACAGACTCCTTGACTGGCCAAGAGTTGCCACCATTCTCAGAGTCTAAGCAGCGAGCGACAACTCCAGGACAGCCAGCGGCCTCGCCCTCGGCCATCACTCAGCGCAATACACCTAACAAGGTGACGGAAACCAAGACTGTCAAGATGCCGCGCTCCACCGGTGTGTCTGCTGATGGCAGCTACACAACAAGCACCGAGCCATTCCCTGACTTGGGCCTGACTCATTCGGAGATGCCAAGTGCTCAGAGCAGCGCTCAACTGATCGAGGAAGCAAAACTCTACGGTATGTCGTGCCCCTTGAACAGATGAATAACTTTGCTAATGATATGCGGGATAGCCCCTGAGCCTCGACGCCCCCGACATTTCCCCAATGCACGATTGACGATCGACCGTCGGCACCGCATCATGACAGATCCACAACTAGTGGCAGCACAAGATATCGTTGGCAAACGCCTCCTGGTCATCGGCACGATCCTCTATCCGTTTGGTGGCTTCCTGCTGATCAAGTCCATGGCAGAGGATGGTATGTATGCCCATAATGCAATGATGGAAATGAGCAAAGTCCTGGGTCTTCCTGTCGTCGGTTCTGTCGGCAGCAAGCACATGAAGATGGCCAAGAGGATTCAATGCGGCATGATTTGGGTCCTGGCTGCGGTCATGGTCGCATTGGGGGGCGTTTTGGCATATGTGCTGGCTGCGTAGAAGGTGTTGCAAGCGACGAGAAGTCACATTGGAAGGCCGTCGAACTTGATATTACCCTTGAATAGGGATGTGGCGGAGGATGGTCATTGGGGGAAATCAGCGAGCTGTGCAGTATGGACATTGGGGGATTCAGCGGGCTCTGCATTATGGTCAATGGTCTGGCGATAGGGATTCAACAGGCTGAATTATGGTCAATGGTATGGCCATTGGGATCCAACAGGCTGCATTATGGTCAATGGTATGGCCATTGGGATCCAACATGCGGCATTATGGTCAATGGTCTCAACATGCGGCATTATGGTCAATGGTCTGGCCATTGGGGATTCAACAGGCTGCATTATGGTCCATCATCATTAGGGGATTCAGTGAGCTCTGCATTATGGGATGATTGGCCTGGTTGGGAATGTGCCTCAACTGCAGATCACCTGACTAAGGGATCAGAGGCCGCCGACGAGAAGAGGCTGACGGCGAGGAGAGCCAGATGGCTTGAGATAGAAAATGAAATACAAAATGGAGGCGAAGCAAGGAATCAAACGCAGCAAACTCGCCGCGGCTCTTTGTTTGAGAGCACAAAGGCAGGTGATACGGGACGGTGTTGCTATGGTAGACAAACCAAAGTTCAGACTCTGCCGGTTCAAAGGCAGGAAGTATGACAAGTGTAGACAAACCAAAGTTCAGACTCTGCCGGTTCAAAGGCAGGAAGTATGGCAAGTTTTTCTGATCATACGATGAGCTGCTCCCTGGCAACAGTACCAGTTGATCATACGTAAACCCATCTCGATCGCATCAGTCCAGCTGGCGATATGAATCTCTTCAAGAGGCTGAATTCCAAGCGATCTTCCAAGTCGACCGAGGCCCTGTCAAGCACCAGCATGACGGTCGACTCTCCGCCGGCGTACTCACCCGCACCAAGGTCGGGGACGACAACGACAACGACAATTCCCGCACAAATACCACCAGAAGACTCACCGTATTCTTTCTTGGCCCAGTTCGACACCGTCTTCCTAGTTGATGACTCCGGCAGCATGGTCGGGCGGAGTTGGCGTGAGACGTGCACCGCGCTGAGAGCGATCGCGCCCATTTGCACGGCATACGACCAAGACGGCATCGACATCTACTTTCTCAACCACCGCAACCCGCACAGTCGCGGCGGCAACGATCTCGGCGGATACGCAAACGTCACGACTGCGGCCGCCGTCGATGAGATCTTCAGATCCGTTCGGCCGGCCGGTGGCACTCCGACGGGCACGCGGCTGAATCAGATCCTCAAACCATACCTGGCCGAACTCAAAGCCCATCTCGATAGACAAGGGGCACGTCCTGATGCAGTTGGGGGCCCGAAGCCGTTGAATATCATCGTCATTACCGACGGAGTGCCCACTGACGATGTGGAGTCGGTCATTGTCAGCGCAGCCAAGAGGCTCGACGCCTACGATGCAGAGCCGTGGCAGGTCGGCATCCAGTTCTTCCAGGTGGGCGACGAGCCACAGGCGGCCGCTGATCTGCGAGACCTGGACGATGCGCTGTCTGCCCAGCACGGCATCCGTGACATGGTCGATACCGTTCCCTGGTCGGGCGGTAAGGGCGGAGGCCGAGGGCAGCCACAGGCATTGACGGCGGAGGAATGTCTCAAGGTGACCATGGGAGCTGTCAACAGACGGCTGGATCGCCGGCAATGTCCTTGAATCGATCTGACTTATTAACTCGAGGTAAACTTACGACTAAGTTGGGCCCCAGAGTGGCCGCAGAGTGGCCGCAGATGGGCCGCAGATGGGGGTCGGTCACGCCTGGAACCCGTCCTGGCCATTGGGGGGGGGACTGGGGGAGTACGGGGGGAGTACGGGGGGATGGGAGTACGGACGTGGATTAATTACGACCAAGTTAGCGCTGATACAGAAGAGGACAGTACAATGGTTGAATGATAATCTTGCATAATGCCCCGCGTATGTGCGTTGTGCGTTGTGCGTTGTGTGTGTGTGCAGTCTGATTATATCTGCTCTGGTTGCCTGGCCAGATTTAGCCAAATCGGAGGTTGTGGTGCCAAGCCAATTAGTGGCTGGAGATGCGGCTCAGCTAGTGCTCGTCTATTCCCCTCAGGGTTAGACTGTTGCAAATCGGGCGGCTAGCGACGCACATGAGTGGCTGAGCTTCGCACAGCAAGAATTTCACTCCTCCTCATTGAACCACTTCTCCCTTTGCCCAACGCAATCAATCATCCTTACCCGAATGTCCTCGCCGCCAGTGCAGTGCTGCGACGCCTGATTTGGGCTGCTAGTCTGCTAGTCTGACAACCCTGACCGCCTACCAGGGGTCCGCGGCCCATACCCCATCCCTCTCCTTGCTCGGCCTGCACTAATTTCGGCCTTTTTCTCCGACAAGGTCTTAATCTTACACTCTGCCGCCACTCGAATGCACTTGTCTTGCGTGGGGGCTGACTTTCACCGCCAGGGGGGCCCTCCTGGCCCTCTGGCTCGAGCTGCGAACACAAGACTCGGGAGACCCAACGCAGGCCAATGCAGGACCATTGATTAGTAATTTACTCTCCGTAAGAATATAATACTCGGTATGAAAGAGGACTGGAGACTGACGACTGTTATGAGAGAAGTGTATTAACGAAAGAGGACTGGAGACTGACGACTGTTATGAGAGAAGTGTATTAACTTAGTATGTACTCATGCTTTCCTAAACCCTCATCTCACACCCACCAGGGATTATCTAAAACCCATGTCACTTTCCACCAGTTC